>SJYV01014018.1:1119567-1152822 GCA_006410875.1 Neotragus pygmaeus | reverse complement strand
GAAGCAAAGTAAAAAGGAAACTTTAACTTGTTCCAGTGCAAAATCCTGCTAGTTAGCATCTATTACTTATCCTGAATCTGTCTCTGCTCAATAGTTCAGACGGTGGCTGTGGCTTTGCTTTACCCTCCCCTGATCATCTTTCTGTCTCTCCTGGTGCATCCACTACCCCTCTCCGGAATCCAGGATGCTGATCACATAGGTCACATATAAGAAACAGACCATGTTTGCTAATTGTTTTATTTGCCTATCCCTATATAACAAGCCAGGCTTCCCAGGTGGAGCTAGTGGTAAAGAAATCTACCTCCCAAAGCAGGAGTCTTAAGAGATGTAGGTTCAATCCCTGGGTGGGGAAGATTCCCTGGAGGATGGCATGGCAACCCACTCCAGTATTCTGGCCTGGAGGGTCCCATGGACAGAGGAGCCTGGCAGTCCATAGGGTTGCAAAGAGTTGGGCACAACTGAAGTGACTTAGCAGGCACACATAAAACAAGTCACCTTAAAACTTAATGACTTAAAATGACAAGAATTTATTTTTTCTTACAATTCTGTGGGTTGGTTGGGAAGATTCTCTACTGGCTTCAACTGGGCTTACATGAGTGACTGTCTTCATCTGGGGCGGGGTTTAGTTGAGCTGGAAGAAACTTGATGGCTCCATTCTTCAGTCTGGCAATTGGTGTTTCAGATGGACGTCACCTGGTATGCTCTGGTTTACCTCCATGGAGACTCTTCCGTTTCACAGGCTAGACTGGTGGTCTCCCTGGTGATCTCAGGGCAGTAATCCAAGAGCACAAAGCCAGAGAATGCAAGGTCTATTGAGGCCGGTACTGGGATCCTGCTATCACTTCCACTGACATTCTATCGGTCAAAGCTGTCACAAGCCCAGCCTGAGTCCAGCTCAAGGGTAAGAGAAATAAACTCCACCTCTTGGTGGCTCAGTGGTAAAGAATCTGCCTGTCAGTGTAGGAGACACAAGAGAGGTGGGTTCAATCCCTGGGTCAGTAAGATCCCCTGGAGAAGGAAATTGCAGCCCACTCCAGTATTCTTGCCTGGGAAGTCTGATGGACAGAGGAGCTTGGAGGGCTACAGTCCATGGGGTCACAATGCTGAGAGTGACTGAGAAGGCACACACACTTGATGGCAGGAAATCCACATGCATATTGAAGAGGGGAGGAGAATGAATAGTTGGGGTCATCTTTGGAAACAATAGTGCATGGGATCATTGTGCATTAAATGAATTTGAGAAAAGGGGGCCAGTTTTCTCATTTTTCCATGCAGCAGGAGTTTCATTTAGGGCTCATCTGATATCATCAGTGTTCTCACCATCACACGCTTTTGTCTTTCTTCTACATGGCAACCAGAAAGCATCTCTCTGCCTCTCTCCACTCTGGATTAACTCAGCGCCAGGCACTGGAAGCTGATTGATACCCACTTGGGAATTCTCCAGTGTATTGGTCAGCTTTTCTTGTATCCCAGGGACATGGTTTGGTGTGAAACCAATTGGAACTAACCATCTTTAAAAAGTATTCTCCACCTGCTGCACTACAGGTTAATGTGATTCTCTGCTTTGTGATTAGGGGCAAAGAAATGCGTTTCCCACCTACTTTTGTGCCCTGGAGCACTGCTGTTCTTTAGGAAATCCAAAGGAAGAGAAGTTTTGATTGGTAAAGTCTCTAGATACTTTGAGATTTCCTTGTCATACCATCAATAAGCTCCCCAGTTCACTAATATTTTTAATATACTAATTTAAGTATATTAAATTACTTAATATAAGTAGGGAAAGCTGAGCCATGAGGCTTGTGGGATCTCAGTTTCCCAAACAGGATTGAACTCTGGCTCTCGACAGTGAGAGCATCAAGTCCTAACCACTGGGCAACCAGGGAATTCCCAAATTATTTATTTCTTATCTGTGAATGAATGAAACTATTTTTTTAATTTTCTATCACTGATCTCTCTTGTTTTCAAACCACAGTCTTGATTCCAGCTTGTGATTCATTCAGCCTGGCATTTTGCATTGTTCTATGTCTGGTTCTAACTGTTGCTTCTTGACCTGCATACAGGTTTCTCAGGCGGCAGGTAAGGTGGTCTGAGAGATATACCAAAATGTTTTTAGAGAGTGATACAATTAACCTCATCATGAAAAGTTGCTAGAGCTTAAAATTGATCAAGGGTGCACTGTACAACTTATGATTGTTGGCATCTTTCACATTTTACTCAGGTTTTTGTTCCAACTTGTGTATATGTTATAAGCACATTTATTACTGTAAAGTTAAAAAAAAAGACACCTCATGAAATTTTGAGTGAAGAATTTTTTGATTAATTTTATGCTGATATTTTGAAGAAGGGAATGGCATCCTACTCCAGTATTCTTGCCTGGAGAATCCCATGAACAGCGGAGCCTGGAGGGCCATAGTCCATGGGGTCGCAAAGAGTCAGGCACAACCGAGAGACTCACACACGTGCCGATAGCTTGTTTGATTATCCCAGCAACATATGTAGTGTCTCAGAAAAATGATAGTTCAGTTCAGTTCAGTTGCTCAGTCGTGTCTGACTCTTTGCGACCCCATGAATTGCACACAGCACGCCAGGCCTCCCTGTTCATTACCATCTCCCGGAGTTCACTCAGACTCACGTCCATCAAGTCGGTGATGCCATCCAGCCATCTCATCCTCGGTCGTCCCCTTCTCCTCCTGCCCCCAGTGCCTCCCAGCATTAGTCTTTTCCAGTGAGTCAACTCTTTGCACGAGGTGGCCAAAGTATTGGAGTTTCAGCTTTAGCATCATTCCTTCCAAAGAAATCCCAGGGTTGATCTCCTTCAGAATGGACTGGTTGGATCTCTTTGCAGTCCAAGGGAAAAATAATAACTTTTCAGGATATCGTTCTGATTAAGATGATGTGAGTATTAGACTAGCAAAAAGACAAAAAACTTTGATTCTAATATAGAAATTGAAAATGAAAATCATGATGCTGGCGAATGCTACTTTGTTTCTGCAGAAGAGTGGATTGAAGACAACATTTCATGAAAATTAGAAGATTTTACAGGTGTGTTAGAGGTAGATATTGGATACAATAACCCAGAAAGTGTTAGTGAAATAAGAGAATTAATTTCTGGCTGGTCAAAATAAAAATCATCAGCCACAGGCATTCATTTCTGCAAAAATCCCCTGGTCAGTAATGTGTTAAGACTATTTGCTATGGACTTATATGCCTGGATTGAAATTTGAGGCTGAGCAGTGAAAACTGTTTTCCCTCTCTTGGTAGCAGTAAGCCAGCCATATGGATAATCTGAAGGGCTGCAAAGAAACAAAATCTCTAAATCGGTTGATATTTAACTACGTTTCATAGCTTAGGGAATTATCTCATTCAAATATGATCTTTATTTTTTTTCTATAAGTTGTCACACATTTACTCTGGTGGAGTCATTTTTCTTCTTTCTCTTCTGTATATTTTGTTAAGGACATTTATGTAATTATTATTTTCCATGTGCATATCTTCATGAAGTTTCAAGATTGGTAGGCGAAACCTACATAGCAGTGTAGCAAACACATTGGAGTCATTCAGCAAATCTTTAAAGAAACCATGTGGGCTGCTCGAAACTATATAGAACAGTTATATGTATATAGTCTCTAGTGTTCTCCAGAGCATAATGGATGCCCTGCACTTAAACAGTATTTGTTGATTAACAAAAGTATGCACCAATGAATGAGCCCCACTCACAAGCAGTGCAATGCCTCAAGGTTTGCTTGTTTTATGGGAACAAGGACTTTTCAGGGAGTCAGTCACGAAGCCTGACTATGGGATGACCAACTCTATCCCCATTCTATTTTGGTCTCCCTCTCTTTCAGGAGTCTTTCTGCCTGCCTGCCCACCTGATGGACTCAGCCTGACTCACTGCCTCACTATGGGGGCCTGAGGGATTGCTTCCCACTAAAACATGCTTTCTTTGGGAGATTTCAACTGTTTTTGAATTAGTTATAGCTTCATAAGCAAATGGCTCCCATTATTAGAATGTGTGTTTTAAAATTACTGCATGTTGCCAACTTGGCAGCTTTAACCTGTCATCAGAGAATTCAGCATGTTCATGGGAAAAATAGACTTGAAAAAAATCAAGCCAAATGAACCAATACAGTCAAGGAGTAAAGGAAATGTCCTTCGAAATATCTTTCACTTATATAGACATGCCTCGTTTGTTTTACTGTCTATACAATGGTGACAAAACTTTGTATTCTGTTTTTTAGAATAAGTTGAGTAGTCAGTGGTGTGGTATATAAAACAGTTCACTGAGTATAGTACTCCACTCGAGTCTCCAGATTTGACAACATATTTTTAGTAAATCTTATTTTCATGCACACACAACATGGCCTTATGCCAGATATCAAAAGAATGTGTCTGGTATAAATGGCATTATTTTCCAGCTTTATGGATGTAAGAATGACAAGAATTGTATATACTTAAGGTGTACAGCGTAGAAGGCAATGGCACCCCACTCCAGTACTCTTGCCTAGAAAATCCCATGGACGGAGCAGCCTGGTAGTCTCCTGTCCATGGGGTCGCTAAGAGTCGGACACGACTGAGTGACTTCACTTTCACTTTCCTACGTTGGAGAAGGAAATGGCAACCCACTCCAGTGTTCTTGCCTGGAGAATCCCAGGGACGGCAGAGCCTGGTGGGCTGCCGTCTATGGGGTCGCACAGAGTCGGACACGAAGGAAGCGACTTAGAAGCAGAAGCAGCAGCAAGGTGTACAAAGTGATGCTTTGATACACGTATATATTGTGAAATGATTACCGCAGTCAAGCAAATTTACGCATCCATCACATCACATAGTGGCGGACCCTCCCTAAACTCAAATGGCAGATTACCGTGACAAAAATCATGGCCATGTATTTCACCTGAAAACTAGTCTTGAATAAAGTTATGAAGAGAATATCATGGCTCAGTTGGTAAAGAGTCTGCCTGCAATGCAGGAGACCCTGGTTTGATCCCTGGCTTGGGAAGATCCACTGGAGAAGGGAAAGGCTACCCACTCCAGTATTCTGGCCTGGAGAATTCCATGGACTGTATAGTCGCAAAGAGTTGGACATGAATGAACGGCTTTTACTTTCACTTTCATAAAGAGAATACTTTTCAATCAAAATACAAATAAGTAGTCAACTATTACCATAAATTTAAATACATATATTCGATTTGTCTCCTATTGCTGAATCTTTAATCTATCTACAGATCTACCTACCTATCTACCTTCTTATCTCCCTATATTGACTTTGCTGCTCTAACACATTTTCACAAATATAGGGGCTTGAAATAACACAATTTGTCATTTATCTTCTTCAGATCAAAAGGCCAAAAATGGACCTTACTGGGCTAAATCAAGATGTCAGAGCCTTCCCTTCTGGAAGATTTTGGAATTCATTTTCTTGCTTTTTCCAGTTACTAGGTACTGTCTGCTTTTCTTGGCTCATGGCCTCTTACATCTTCAAAGCAGCAACAGCTGATAGAGTCTTTCTGACTTTGCATCACTCCTATACTGATTCTTCTACTTTCCTTCATGTTTAAAAACCTTTGTGTTTGCTTTGGACCCACCCAGATAATATAGAATTATCTTCCCATCTCAGGGTCAGCTGATTTGCAACCTTAGTGTCACTATAAACTTAATCCCCTTTTGCCATGCAACCTAACATATTCAGAGGAAGTCAGCATCTTTGGAGGATCACTATTCTATCTACAACTAACCTCATGTATAAATGAGAGGAAACTCAACATAATGCTGGTGATCCTCTGCAAATTAATTTTTTGGTTAAATGCAAATTCAGTGACAATCCCAACAAGAATTTTGTTTGTTTACTAGTTATTGAGCTTGATATATTGATCTTTAAGTTTATATAGGTGAGTAAAGAGTCAAAAACAACATAGCAAACTAAAGCTTGGAATTAAACTTACCAGGATTCAAGACTTCAGATATCAGTAATGAAAATAGTGTCGTATTACCTTACAGGTAGACATATTGGATAGATATAACAAAGAATATCAAAATAGGTTCACCTACATAAAAATCAAATTGGACTTTGACTGAGATAGCATTTATGTAAATGATAAAGAATGCATAAATTTCGAACAATTGGCTAACCATCAGGCAAAATAAAATTCTTCCTTTCCTATGAAACTATAAATTCTAAGTGCATAATGACCCAATTATGAAAGCAAACTGGAAAATATTTACAGATCTTTATGATTTTGCAGAAGGGAAATTTTCTTAACAGGATTCAAAATGTACAGAGTATAGAGAAAAATATGGATATACTTGATCTCAAAATTAAAAAAATATATTGGCATACTGTCATAAGCCAACTTGTAAAGATCATTCACAAACTATTAACTCAAAATCAGCAAAGGATAAAAATGTAGAACACGACAGAGCTTCCTACAAGTCAATAAGATAAACAAATCTTGTAAGTAGAAAAATGGGCCAAAGATGTGAATAGTTAATTTACAAAAAAGAGGAAACTCAAACAATACATGAAAAGCTCAGCCTCATTGTAATCAAAGATATGGAACAAGGCACTGTCATTTTGTAAGGATTACAGCAGTAAAAAGTACTTAGTCTGATTACTGGTGAAGATTTAGGGAATCAGGATCTGTCACCTACAAAAAATATTTGCAACCAAACCACATTTTAGAGCAAGTTGACAATAGGTAGTAATGCTGAAGTTGCACATATATTATGACCCAGCAATGTTATTTCAAGATACATTTCCTAGAAGAGCTATTATATATGTACTGAGGAAGTATAGTCTCTATAGCACTTGTTTTTTTAATGTGAAAATATACCCCCTGAGATTTCTTTGGAAGGAATGATGCTAAAGCTGAAACTCCAGTACTTTGGCCACCTCATGTGAAGAGTTGACTCACTGGAAAAGACTCTGATGCTGGGAGGGATTGGGGGCAGGAGGAGAAGGGGACGACAGAGGATGAGATGGCTGGATGGCATCACTGACTTGATGGAGGTGTCTGGGTGAACTCTGGGAGTTGGTGATGGACAGGGAGGCCTGGTGTGCTGCGATTCATGGGGTCGCAAAGAGTCAGACACGACTGAGCGACTGAACTGAACTGAACTGATACCCTTTTGGAAGGGTGTAATGGAGAAGTTGTGGTTTGTATACATATTGAAATTCTCTGTGTGTTTGTGTATTCTCAGTTGTATCCAACTCTTTGCGGACCCATGGACTGCAGCCCAAAAGGCTCCACTGTCCTTGGAATTTTCCAAGCAAGAATACTGGAGCGGGTTGCCATTTCCTGCTCCAGGGGATCTTCATGATCCAGGGATCAAACCTGCAGCTCTTGCATCTCCTACAATGGCAGGCAGATTCTATACCACTAGTGCCACCTGAAATTCTGCAAAGTCATTAAATAATCTGACTTATCAAATCTCAAAACAACGTTGAGGAGAAAAAGAGATGCGATAGATTATTGTATTGGTTTTACAACAAATTGCTTTGTTATGTGTTCTTAAATGCAGCCACTTCTTCATGGCAGATGCTTCTTTAAAGCCAGCAAAGGATAAAAAGACTGTAGTGACTTAGCAGCAGCAGCAGCAGCAAGATGGTGTTACCCTCTGTAATTGCAGTAACAGAATCACATACTTCGCATCACCTTTGCCTCATTTCATGGGTTAGAAGCAAGTTGCAGGTCCTATTATTACAAACATCTGAATACTGGAAAGTGCTGATTATGGGAACCACCTTAAACTTTGTTTCCCACAATTTTGTATCATTTATGTGAGTATTTCAAAGCACACACAGCAACTTTCTTGAATCTCCAGGAAGTTATGATGCATGAAAAAAGCCATCCTTCAAAGATTGCATAATTTATTTGCTGTTGTTGCTCAGTTGCTAAGTTGTGTCCGACTCTGAGGCTCCATGGACTGCAGCACGCCAGGCTTCCCTGTCCTTCACTGTCTCCCGGAGTTTGCTCAGATTCATGCCCATTGAGTTGGTAATGCTATCTAACCATCTCATCTTCTGCTGCCATTTATAAAATATTCTTTATAGTGACAGAATTATAGAAATGAAGAATAAATTAATGGTGGCCAGGGTTCAGCAGTAAAGGAAGGCAGAGAGAAAGCAACAGAGGTTGGTGTGACTATGAAAGGAACAGGAATGGTACAGAACTACTCTGTATTGTGACTGTCAATGTCAATATCTTGGTTGAGATATTACATATGGTTTTGCAAGATGTTAACATTGGGGGATAACTGGCCATAGTACATGGTGTTTCTCTGTATTATTTCTTAAAACTTCAATGACCCACAATTATAAAAAATGAAAGTTTTTAAAAAATTATATATATATATATATATATATATTTTTTTTTACTTTATTTTACTTTACAATACTCTATTGGCTTTGCCATACGTCGACATGAATCCACCTCAGGTGTACACGAGCTCCTAATCCTGAATCCCCCTCCCACCTTCCACCCCACAATGTCTCTCTGGATCATCCCCATGCACCAGCCCCAAGCATCCTGCATCCTGCATTGAACATAGGCCAGCGCCTCGTTTCTTACATGATAGTATACATGCTTCAATGTCATTCTCCCCAATCATCCCACCCTCTCCCTCTCCCTCAGAGACCAAAAGTCCGTTCTATATATCTGTGTCTCTTTTGTTGTCTCACATACAGGGTCATCATTACTATCTTTCTAAATTCCATATATATGTGTCAGTATACTGTATTGGTGTTTTTCTTTCTGGCTTACTTCACTCTGTATAATAGGCTCCAGTTTCATCCATCTCATTAGAACTGATTCAAATGTATTCTTTTCAATGGCTGAGTAATACTCCATTGTGCATATATACCACAGCTTGCTTATCCATTCATCTGCTGATGGACATCTAGGTTGTTTCCATGTCCTGGCTATTATAAACAGTGCTGCAATGAACTTTGGGGTACATGTGTCTAAAAATGAAAGGTTTAATTAATAAACTACAACAAATAAAGCAGAAAAAAAAAAAACACAGAAAGCTCAGTGTGAGCCATGCATGGTGAGCATAAAACCATAAGACAAAAATAAATGGAGAGAAACATTGCAAAGATGCAAAAAGCTGTTGGCCTAAAAAGACAGCTAAACTCATCATTGGAGGGTGTAGAGGGTAGAACTGCTCTTCAGTAAATCAAGTCACTAACTTGGAGGGCAAAGGTGATAAATACAGAAGAAAAGAACAAACATGAAATGACTTTATTAGTTTAAATCAAGCATGAAACTTCTGTTTATATTTCCTTACATAGAAAACCTGGGTATATTGCTTTATATGTATTTTATACATATAAATATGGGCTTCCCTGGTGGCTCAGATGGTGAAGAATCTGCCTGCAATGCAACAGACCCAGGTTTGATCCCTGGGTTGGAAAGATCCCTTGGAGAAGGGAAAGGCAACTCACTCCAGTATTCTTGCCTGGAAAATTCCCTGGACAGAGGAGCCTGGAGGGCTATAGTTAATGGGATCACAAAGAGTGGGACATGACTGAATGACTAATACTTTCTTTTCACATGATTTACTTGTACATTCTCTTGTTACCTTTCAAAGAAGATATGTGACTGTTACTCTATAAGTTATTATGCCTAGTTATTAATAGTGATCTTCTTTGAACTGATATTCTTATTAGTGATTTTAATGTTCACTTTATAGGTTCAGATACACAATTTTCTACCATGAGTATGCATTAATATTAGGTGAAAAATGATTAAAATCAAAATAATTTTGTACATATTGCCCATCTGCAATTGTGTAAAAATCTATACAGCAAAAACCTGGAAGGAAATCTTGTATACTAAATGTTAACAAAGGCTCTGCTTGGGAGATTGGATTTAGTTGTTTTTACTTTCTCCAAGTAGCACTGAGCAGTCTCCAGATTTTATACAGTGATTAGTTGTTCATTTTATAATCATATAGATAAAATTTAAATTAGAATATAAAATTTTATAGATACTATATGACAGCAAATATGTAAAAATATACACTGCAAGTTGATGGGAAGGAAAACAGTAAAACATCAAAAATATTAAAGATGACTTTTTTTATTCTTTCAGCTTTCAAATATTTCCAAAATTTGTATCATGAACATATATTGTTCTGATAATGGAAATACTCCAAAGAATATAGAAGGGATTAATTAGCTGTTATAAGGAAAGTTAGGGATGAGGAAATTTTTCCTAAACATAAAACATTAGGAAATCATAAGAAAAAAAAGAAATAGTCAAATAGCCAATTAAAACATGGGAAAATATTTAGTCTCTGTAAATGAAATTTCAAAATTTGAAGTTATTTTGGACATAGATTCTTTTCTTTTTTCTCATGTATAAGTCAACATTTAGATGATTGAACAGTATTTCATCCTTATGAAGGAATAATATACACATATTAAAGATCTTTGATAAAATATGTAATAAGATATACTATAATCTCTGAAAAAAGAAGAAAAAATACTGCACTTACAGTTTATCTTAAACTTACCAATTATATATTTTTAAGAAGTAAGAAAATGAACCAAAAATATTCATAATAGGTATATCTTAGGGTTGGAATTTTAAAAGAGTTTATTTTCTTTCTTAAGGCCAATATTTTCGTATTTTCTAAAATCAAACCAGAAGAAAGACGTGTGCTGTAATAAATGTAATAGAACTACATCAAGGACCAGTCTGCAACTTCAAAAGATTCTGTGCTTGGTAGTGAACTTTCAATAATATAAAGTTCCCTGGAAAATCGAATACAGTTTACTCATTATTTATAGCTGAAGCTCCAATACTTTGGCCACCTGATATGAAGAGCCAACTCATTGGAAAAGACCCTGATGCTGGGAAAGATTGAGGGCAGGAGGAGATGGGGGTGACAGAGGATAAGACAGTTGGATGGCATCATCAACAGACTACATATGAGTTTGAGCAAACTCTGGGAGATGGTGAAGGACAGGGAAACCCAGCGTGCTGCAGTCCATGAGGTCGCGAAGAGTTGGACATGACCGAAGAACTGAACAACAAATCAGTCAAGGAGTACTGGAGATGTTTTGGGAACAAGCCAAAGATCTTGAATCTCTGCAGCTTATACTCAAAGATGGAATTTGGAAAACAATTTACTGCAAGTCCCATTTGGATTATTTTGCTAGGGCTTCCATAAAAAGTACCACTTACTGGAACTTGCAGTCACCTCTCTGTGCCCAGTGCCCCCATCTCTCACTCTTCTTGTAAGAACACCAGTCATATCAGACTACAGTTCCATGCCCCTGACACCATTTTAACTAAATCACCTTTTTAAAGACCTTATCTCCAAATATTTGGGTTTGAGTCTTCAACATGCCAAAATGCTTCTAAGCTCATAAAAACACACCTTAGCCCATAACACTACTCTGTCCTTTAATTGTCTTTTGTGATGCCTTATATCCTGAGCAGGGTCAGGATATATCCTTATATCCTGTGCAGGGTCAGTTTGAATATTTCCAAGGAGATGGCCATACTCTCCAAGTTCATTAGGGGATAGAGTTTAAATCTGTCCCCAGAGAGAAGGTCAGAAGACCCAGACTTCCTGAAGAAAGTGTTGGAATACTTGGCATCTTGATTCTGCAACTCCCTTGACTGGAACCGACTCTGCAATCAGAGAGTGAAGTGTCCAACTTTGACTTACCTGCTGCATCCTGCAGCCATGGCAGGACACAGAGGCATGAGTAATTTCCATGTGGTTGAGCTCTTTACCCTTCTCTCTTCCCTTTACAGAGAGCCTGTGACATTTTGCTTGTTTTGTTTTTAGAAGGGATTCCTTATCTTCAATTCTNGACTCGTTGGAAAAGACTCTGATGCTGGAAGGGATTGGGGGCAGGAGGAGAAGGGGATGACAGAGGATGAGATGGCTGGATGGCATCACTGAATCGATGGACATGAGTCTGGGTGAACTCCGGGAGTTGGTGATGGACAGGGTGGCCTGGCGTGCTTCGATTCATGGGGTTACAAGGAGTCAGACACAACTGAGTGACTGAACTGAACTGAACTGAATATGTCTGGTCTCAAAGCCTGCTGAAGACGGATGAGAAGACAGAGTGGAGGCCTCAGATCTTGAAAGCATTTCAA
The DNA here is from genome assembly GCA_006410875.1 of Neotragus pygmaeus. Taxonomy (NCBI): domain Eukaryota; kingdom Metazoa; phylum Chordata; class Mammalia; order Artiodactyla; family Bovidae; genus Neotragus; species Neotragus pygmaeus. The sequence goes on along the minus strand of SJYV01014018.1, from coordinate 1,140,709 downwards.
GAGCAGAGCTTTGTCTTTATTCTTCTTTGTAAACTTTTGCAGATTATTGTATCTGGAACATTCTAGGATCTCCTGGATCCCAGGACTCTTTGACCAAAATTTGTGTTCTTGTATATTGCTTGTCAGACAGAGCTGGAGGGGCAGGAATGCAAGAATCAGCGGATTAGAAGTGCAGGTCCAGAGAGACGATGTGAGGTGGGAGGTGGGAGGGGGATTCAGGATTGGGAGCTTGTATACACCTGTGGTGGATTCATGTCAATGTACAGCAAAACCAATACAGTATTGTAAAGTAGAATAAAGTAAAAATTAAAAAAAATTAAAATTAAAATAAAAAAAAAAAAAGAAGAAGAAGTGCAGGTCCAAGTCTCAACCGTGTTTTGGTGGTAAATAGGCCTGAGATACCCAGGGAAGTATTTATATTTTCTTCCTCCTATAACCTCCTATGGACATGGTTACAGACAGTTGGCCAAAAGAGGCCAAAATGGGAGTGGGTCATTAGAAGGATTGGATGCGAGGATCACAACAGCAAATTGGTGTAGATGCCAACTTCCCTGGATACCAAGGTGAGGAAGCAACTATGATCTCCATTTCTGCCCCAAGATTAGGTATCAGGAAGTCAGGGCATAGATTTTCTACCCATATATTTTCTGTTCAATAACAAGATGCTTTTTAAAGCAGACCAGAGGGGAAGAAACTTCACTGCCCAACTGAAGAGCTTGGAGACGGCACGTGGCTGTAGCCTGGGAGGACCACTTTCATCTGCTGCCTGTATTCACTGTTTGGGGAAATGTCTTGCATGACTCTCTTGGTGTGAAGACTTCAAAGTATAAGTATTCACACACAGCAGTTTTCAAGATGTACTTCTCTCTCTCTCTCTCTTTTTTTTTTACTGTAACTCAAGGAAAGGCAATGCATTTAGAAACTAGAGTGGTTTTCTTCAGATGTTCAAGTTGCATTTTTACTTCCTCAGTTCAGTTCTCAAGCTCCTCATCCTCATTGGTCAAAAAAATGGAGAAGGATTATTCTGAATCATTTACCTAGAACTTGGACTGGGTGTACAGAGGCCAATGTAACTTCTGAGAAATCAGAAAGATGTGGGAGTATCGGAGTGCTTTGCCCCATGGTTATGAGGTTCACGTGCAAACACAGGTTGATGATACTTGGAGACGGTGAGCACCAATGATTATTTGCAATAAATCCCCTAAGATCAGTCCTTGGACTACACTCTGCAAGCTCAAGAAATGCTCTATTTTCTTACTTAGGAAAGAGGTGAAGGGAGTCACAGCTGAGAATACCTACTATGTGTTAGTTACTGTTCACTCACTTTGCAACTATTTACTAAGTGCTTCCCACAAGCTAGCCACAAAGCTGATTGAGATTTGATTTGATTGGGTTACTGAGTCCAAACTCATAATGCTTGCCAAACTACAGGCTAATAAAGTGAGAGACAAATTGTTGGGGCAAAGAATAGCAACTTTATTCAGAAAGCTAGCAGACTGAAAAGGTGTTGGACTAGTGTGTTCCAAAGAACCATCCTACCTGAGTTAGAATCAGGCCTCTTTCATACTAAAAGGGGAGGAGGTGTGACTGGTTATCACAAACTTCTTGGTGCTGGAATCCTTTGTTCTTGCCATTGTCCACACAGCTATGATCACAATGTTCTTATGAACTTCCAATAAGACAAATATTATTTTCTACTTTGCAACTTTTTTCTTTATGAATGAAAAAGTATTGCATTTGTTAAAAAGGATTGTACTTTTAAAAGTTAGAGCCTTGAGAATGGGCTATCTAGTGCACTTCAAATTATAGGCAACATTCATAACTTGTAGCAAGAGCAGTGAGTACAAAGGTTAAAATAAAAGAAACATATCCAGCATGGAGTCAGATATGTTCTTCCCTATTACAATTGTAAGGAGCTCAGATTCATCAGTTCAGTTTGATTTGCTGTAGAGAGTATATTCATGGAGTCTATTTCATGTTTTATAGAGGTTTTTAAGACACAGAGGTTATCAGTCTACATCATGGAACTAGCACCAAATACTTCTGCAGTGGAGGAGGCTAGAAAGGATGACTTGATGGTAGAAGATGGAATGAAGGGTGTTCTTGCCAAGAAAGGGGATTCGCTAGCAAGTGTAGGTGAGGGTCTGAGAATCCCAGGGGTCTAGGAAGTGAAGACAGTTTGAGTCATGCTCAAGCTACTGTGTCTTCTGAAGAGAATTCTATAGAACGGGCTTCCCAGCTGGTTCAGTTGTAAAGAATCTGCCTGCCAGTGAAGGAGACATGGGTTTGATCCTTGGGTCAGGCAGATCCCCTGGAGTAGGAAATGGAAACTCACTCCAGTATTCTTACCTGGAAAATTCCATAGACAGAGGAGGCTGACTCCCCTGTCACAAAGAGTCGGACATGACTGAGTGATTGAGCACACATTCTACAGAACACCAGCCAGCAAGATGCTCTAGGTAAAAGTGTTTTACAGTCAAGCAGATTTGGAAAGCTTTGTATATAGTATAAGAACTTTCTTATACTAAGAAACTATACTTCTTATACTAGGTAAGTTTCTTGTATAAGACCTTTCACATGATATAATAAGAACTCTAGGAAATTTTACAGAAAAGAGAAAAAAATATCATGTCCCCATTCCATTGCCCCCAGTCCCAGGCCATTGCAGACTTAATCCACAGCATATTATTTTATAATTTAATATTGATCCACATTCCATGAATTTGGCTTTTTTAAAAATCTGATTTCATAAAATATGGAAGCAGTTCCACCTGGAATACCACCCTGCCCTAAAGGAGTGGTAAACATATATTTCACAATTATTTTTATTAATGTACATATTTGCTTGAAGCTAGAAGTCTCTGGGATTGCACAGAGTCGGACATGACTGAAGCAACTTAGCAGTAGCAGCAGCAGTAGCATAAGTCTTTTGGGCTTTCCTGCTAGCTCAGCTGGTAAAGAATCCGCCTGCAATGCAGGAGACCCCAGTTCAATTCCTGGGTCTGGAAGGTCCGCTGGAGAAGGGATAGGTACCCACTCCAGTATTCTTGGGCTTCCTCGGTGGCTCAGTTGGTAAAGAATCTGCCTGCAATGCAGAAGACCTGGGTTTGATCCCTGGGTTGGAAAGTTCCCTTGGAGGAGGGCATAGCAAGCCACTTCAGTATTCTGGCCTGGAGAGTCCCCATGGGCAGAGGAGTCTGGTGGGCTTGCACAGCACAGCACATAAGTCGTACATTGTGGATATATTGTGATTAACATCTAAAGACATATTTTACATTATAAAATATGTCATATGTGTTATATCAAGTCTCATGATTGTATCTGTAATCAGGAGGAAATACTTATTATGTTAACAGCTTGCACTAGGAAAGGAAGGGGTTTGAGAGAAGACTTTTGGGAATAAGATGAAAACCAAATCAAGCGTCATGGTCATCAAATACGGGAAGTGGTGACTAATTCATTTTGGGAAGAGAGAAGAAAAAAATATATCAAGGGAAGAATTGTACGCCAAACGATAAGCAGAAGTCCGGTACTCAAACTTTAGCGTTTTAGTAAACTTTATAAGCTTAATAGATTCAGAGTCAACTTTCAGCTGCTTGTGGTGCTATAATATGAATCCTTTGTATCTTCTCAAACTTGTTGTTGGGCCTTCCCCAGTCGCTCATTGGAAAAGAATCCGCTTGCAATGCAGGAGATGCAGGAGACTCAGGAGACACAAGTTTGATCCCTAGGTCAGGAATATCGCCTGGAGAAGGAAATGTCACCCCACTTCAGTATTCTTGCCTGGAAAATTCCATGGGCAGAGGAGCTTAGCCGGCTACAGTCCACAGGGCCACAAAGAGTCAGACACAAATGAAGTGACTGAGCACACACACATATACAAACTTGTTATCCAGGGTTTTTATACATTCACATTTTGCATTAATGTTTAACAAGATGGAAACTTAAAAGAGTTGTGTGAACTGATGAAAAATGAATGTATATAAAACACAAATGGGATGCCCCAAACTGAAGTGTTTGGTAGAAGTGGGAGTCCAGGGTTCTCTAGGGAAATTGTGGGTTTTTTTAAGGAGCTCTGAATGTACAGTGGGGGTATGAAAAATTTTGTCTAACTGTTATGGACAAGAAATGAAAATCCACATTCGCTATGCATATATGATGGGAAGGGACAGAGATAAAGAGAGGAACAGAGATACAGATATGGAGTTAGAGGTCTCTACAGTGCCTTGAAAATCTTATTTTTAAATTATAAATGTTTTGTATCTTAGATACTTCATAAAACGTGGTCTGCTCTGATGCCCATACAGAGACCAGTAGTAGAAGAGGAGGCAATAAGCTTTGGCACTCAATCTACAGAAGTCCCAGCAGCTGATTGAAAGTTGGTAGCCATAGTTAAATGTAGGGAGAGCCAGGCTCACTTGTCTTCTCTAAACCTGGAGTTCTCTTGGGGCTGAGATAACCGTAAAGTCCTGTTCTGGAACAAGAAAGCCAAATGTTCACAGAAAGTTTTGGGGGAAAATGACTAAACAACACTGAGACGGAGAGAAACATCAGGGGCTAGAGTTCAGTGAGAAGGGACTGCAAAGAGGCAAGCAGTGGTAGCCAGGTCTGCTGTCTAGAACGCAGGAGGTGACTGTCCTTTTCTGATCATGACTGGCCAGTCCACTTCCCTTCTGAATTTGTGCTTCTTTCTGAGGCTTGGAGAAAGCTCCAGCTGCAGGGTGCTGAAGCAGCTGAGAGGAGATACCTCATGTCCAATGTCAGGAGTAGCAGCTGAGAGGAGATAACCCATGTCCAAGGTAGGAGCAGCAGCTGTGCTTTGCTAGAGCAGCTGTGAAGAGATATCCCATGTCCAAGGTAAAAGAAACCCCAGTAAGACAGAAGGCACTGATAGGGCATCAGAGGGCAGACAGACTGAAACCACAATCACAGACAACTAGCCAATCTGATTACATGGACCACAGCCTGCCTGTCTAATTCAAACTAAGCCATGCTGTGTAGGGCCATGAAGACAGAAGGGTCATGGTGGAGGGTTTTGACAAAATGTGGTCTACTGGAGAAGGGAATGGCAAACCGCTTCAGTATTCTTGCCTTGAGAACCCCATAAACAGTATGAAAAGGCAAAAAGATAGGACCCTGAAAGATGAACTCCCCAGGTCGGTAGGTGCCCAATATGCTACTGGATGAGTGGAGAAATAACTCCAGAAAGAATGAAGGGATGGAGCCAAAGCAAAAACAACACCAAGTTGTGGATGTAACTGGTGATAGAAGCAAGGTCCAATGCTATAAAGAGCAATATTGCAAAGCAACCTGGAATGTGAGGTCTCTGAATCAAGGCAAATTGGAAGTGGTCAAACAGGAGATGGCAAGAGTGAACGTCAACATTCTAGGAATAAGAGAACTAAAATGGACTGGAATGGGTGAATTAACTCAGATGACCATTATATCTACTATTATGGGCAGGAATCCCTTAGAAGAAATGGAGCAGCCATCATAGTCAACAACAACAACAAAACTAGGCCATTCAGGTATGACCTAAATCAAATCCTTAACGACTATACAGTGGAAGTGAGAAATAGATTTAAGGAAACAAGATCTGATAGACAGAGTGCCCAGTGAACTATGGACAGAGGTCCACGACATTGTACAAGAGTCAGGAATCAAGACCATCCCCAAGGAAAAGAAATGCAAAAAAGCAAAATGGCTGTCTGAGGAGGTCTTACAGATAGCCATGAAAAGAAGAGAAGCAAAAAACAAAGGAGAAAAGGAAAGATATACACATTTGAATGCAGAGTTCCTAAGAATAGCACAGCGAGATAAGAAAGCCTTCTTCAGTGATCAATGCAAAGAAATTGAGGAAAATAATAGAATGGGAAAGACTAGAGATCCCTTCAAGAAAATTAGAGATACCAAGGAAACATTTCATACAAAGATGGGCTCAATAAAGGACAAAAATGGTATGGACCTAACAGAAGCAGAAGATAATAAGAAGAGGTGGCAAGAATACACAGAAGAACTATACAAAAAAGATCTTCACGACCCAGATAACCACAATGGTGTGATCACTCACCTAGAGCCATCCATCCTTGAATGTGAAATCTAGTGGGCCTTAGGAAGCATCACTACAAACAAAGCTAGTGGATGCGATGGAATTCCAGTGGGGCTATTTCAAATCCTAAAAGATGGTGCTGTGAAAGTGCTGCACTCAATATGCCAGCAAATTTGGAAAACTCAGCAGCAGCCACAGGACTGGAAAAGGTCAGTTTTCATTCCAATCCCAAAGAAAGGCAATGCCAAAGAATGCTCANCTCTTTGCGACCCCATGAATCGCAGCACACCAGGCCTCCCTGTTCATTACCATCTCTCGGAGCTCACTCAAACTCATACGTCGATCGAGTCCGTGATGCCATCCAGCCATCTCATCCTTGGTCGTCCCCTTCTCCTCCTGCCCCAAATAGCTCCTAGCATCAAAGTCTTTTCCAATGAGGATTAGCTTGAAATATTACCGTCCTCCCAGGATTCTCCTGGTAACAGTTCTCAGAACACCTCATGTTTTGCTTTTTTTCTGTATTTGTCTATGTCTCCTGAGACCTTCAGGTCAAGTGTACTAGGAGGTTTATTTTTATCCATTATATCATGTCTCCATCAATATTAGTTGAACAAAATCATTGAGTCAATATGCCCAATGAGGTTACTAAAACGTTTGAAGCAATTTCATGATTAATAAGTGGAAATGTTTATTTCACTATGTTAACTTAAGTTGCAGAACTCTGAATCAATACAAGTATACTTCCAACAAAGCTATATATTTACTAATCAAGATGTCATTCCTGCTTAGAATTGTAGGAGATTCCAATATATATAAGCTCCTCATCTTGTTGTGCAAGACTGGTTATGTTGTGACATTTATATATTTTAAACCCATGTGAAACATTTTCTAAAAAGTGCCTGTGTTTGTTTCCAAATCAGTTTGTGACAGATCTCAGAGAGTATCCATGAAGTTATCATTATGAATTTAAGATTTGTTTACTATTTTACTATTAACACTGGGAAAACAGAGAAGCTAAAAAGTATCTTCTAAGCCTGCAGCTTTTTGCAATTNCTAAAAAGTGCCTGTGTTTGTTTCCAAATCAGTTTGTGACAGATCTCAGAGAGTATCCATGAAGTTATCATTATGAATTTAAGATTTGTTTACTATTTTACTATTAACACTGGGAAAACAGAGAAGCTAAAAAGTATCTTCTAAGCCTGCAGCTTTTTGCAATTTTAAATTTAGTTGTCATGTGTATACTAGTTTTATTTTAAATAATAGTGTAAAGATAAACTGTCATAAAGTGAGAAATATTTGCTTTAAAACTGGGAAGGATTTTTATTTGATCATTCATCATCCACCTTTGCTGATTCTTTGCTCATATGTTGTATTGATAGACTAGAATGTGTTACTGAAGACATAAAAACAGTTAGTTTTCTGATTGTTAACATTTGTAACCCTTCTAGGAATAAATTTGATGTTGGTTCTTAGTTGGGTACTAGCTATTTATTTCTTCAAAAAATCTCATGTATACATTACTTACATTTTATTTGTATGTCTTAACAAATGCAGTAAGTTTCACTGCTGGTGGAAAGCCTAAGCTGCCTTTCTACACAATGATAATTAAGAAAAATCACTTATATTTCACAGGTTATACATGGCCCAGAAACCTTTAAAGATAAAATATTAATATTTTTGACAAAACAATGAAGCTAGTGTCACTAAATTTTATTGAACATATAAAGAAATATATTTAGTTTAGTTAGAATTTTAATCATGGTGAGTTATCAGCATTTGCATCTTAGAAAAAAGGAATGGAAATTCTGGAAGGAAATTAGATCATCATACTAATATTTAATCTACAGTTTAAATTCATTGAATTGAGTCATGAATAGAAATTCACCCCCTTCTTTTCTAATCAATCTCTTTCTTTGAAATGTTAAAGAGAACAGTAGATGTTAGTATGCATAATTATGTTAAATGAATCTCTATTGGTTGTCAAAATATTTCCACAGATTTGAAACACGATTCTAAGTGTAGAAACAAATACTTGGGTGTGGCTTTTCATTAAGGAGACTATATAAATAATTATATAAAATGTGCCTTCAAGACAGATAAAATTGCTTCCTGAATAATTCTTTAGTACATAAGCTAATTTCTCTTGGTATTAACTTCAGGGCTTTAGAGAATTGTTATGATCCTTAGGGCTTTATAAGCGATTCATAATTACAAAGAATTAAGTAACTGAATGTCACAGTGCAATCTCCACAAATTACACCCCACAAATAAATGAACTTACTACCACAGAGGTAGAGATTTGTTCTGGGTACTATGCCCACTCTACAATATTAAAAGAGTTCAGTCTTAAGAATTTTCACATTCAATTAAGTTTTTTTNGACTCAGTGGAAAAGACCCTGATGTCGGGAAAGATTGAGGGCAGGAGAGATGGGGACAGCAGAGGATGAGATTTCTGCATCACCGACTCAATGGACGTGAGTTTGGGTAAAGTTTGGGAGCTGGTGATGGACAGGGAGGCCTGGCGTGCTGCAGTCTATGGGGTTGCATAGTTGGACATAACTGGGCGACCAAACTGAACTGAACTGGGGCTTGGACACCATCGGTTCTGAGAAAGATCTTCAGCTCAGTTCAGTTCAGTCGCTCATTTTCTGTTTCCCCCTATGGCCCTGCAGACTTCTGTTCATCTATTATATCTCAGGTTAGATGTCACTTTTCCAGTTCAGTTTTCTTTGACCTCTAAGATCAAATTGTGCTATCTATTCTCATTTCACTCTGCCTGTTACCTTCTGGTATTAATTCCCTGAGAGATTTCGCCCTGCACAAACATATGTTCTGAAGAATCCAGAAGGGAGTTCAGTTCAAGAAGGGAGGGGGTTTAAGTAACACTTACCCAGGTAGCCTCTCTCCCCATGTTGAGAGATCAGCATGCTGGAATGAAACCAAGGATATTATCAGTCTCTGGAGTTGAGAAGGGTGTTATTTAATCTTCAAAGTCCATGGACTTTAAATTGAAGTATATATACCTCTAAATACTAATAAACATTTTTCTGAAAGATATCTAAAGAAACTTGGTTTTGGATCACCCACTTCTGTATGAACTCATTTCTAATATTGGCCCAGCTGAGTTGATCTTTTCTTATTATGGTGCATTGTGCTAACATGAAAGACTTCCAGGGAACCAAGCAAAAGGATAATTCAAAACATTAAAAATAATTTTCAATGCTAGATCATTGTGAGATATTTGTTATCTAACTCAGTTGTAATAATTTGAGTAACAGTGGTTAGTGAGGAGAAGCTTCCATTTTAATATACTTGTTTTTGTGATCATATTTTCTAAGCATTTGATGTCTATAAAGCAAATACGCAAAAAGGGGAATAGAATCAATATGAAATCCTCTTTCTTTCATGTAATTATTCATAATCATCCTCAGAAACATCAATAGCCTCATGGATCTATCTCATTAAAAGATGCATTTCCAGTATAATTGTGTTTTTTCTACTTAATAAATAGCTACCAAATTTCATAATGTATTTTACATGGATTAGTTTAATCCACAGTTTAGTAGTCATAAGAATGATGTCTCCATGTAGGAGACATTATTCTTAATACTTAGCACCATATAGCTCTAGGAATTGTGAAGTTTAAAAGTCAATTTATATGTTTGGTAGAAGATAAACATGATCAATTAAAGATTTTTAATCAATAAAGTATGAACTTGCATGAACTTAAACGTCTATGTGGGAAATGAAATAGTTTACGGAAAAAAGAAAAATGTAAAGTATCTGATGTTACAAGATCATTCGTTCTTTTTTTATTGATGTTATAGTTATGAAATTACAATGATTTTTTTAAAGAACCCACAGATTATATTTAAAAAGCTGCTTCACAATTTTATTTAAAAATGTCCATATTCACTATATACTCCAAATAATATCCTTTGCCAGGGGGCACCAAACCTTTCAAAGTTGCTTTGGAGAGTAAATAAGCAAAAATTTTGAAGAGCCGTGCTCTAAAGCAGGGGTTCCCAACCTCTGGAATCTAATGCCTGATGATCTGAGGTGGAAGTTTATTTCTATTATTTAAACATTATGCAACAATAATAATATAAATAAAGCACATAATAAAGGTAATGCACTTGAATCATCCCCAAACCATCCTCCACAACCCTGGTACATGGAGAAATTGTCTTCCACAAGACCAAAAACATTGGGAGCTGCTGCTCTAAAGAACCACTCCTGGAAAATTGGAAAGTCGGCTTAGTTCCTCATCTTGGTAAGGGGTATCACTAACAGGTGGGACGATGACCCTCCAGGGCATCTCTCCCAACCAGAATGCCATTCTTTGTCAACCATTCTAGTTCCGGAGTGAGCTCACATTGGAGAATCTTCCCTAAGCTTGAGTTCACAAGTCCTTGATTCTGGAACTCTTCCCTGCCCAGCCTGACTAGACCCAATGAGGTTGTCTTGATAAACACTTTCAGGGACCCCATGCTGCATGCTTTCTCATATCCTGTGTTATGTTTCATAATTAAGCATTTCAAAGGACTTGACCAAAATCCAAGCAAGCTCAGTGAAGGCAGGACCAGCCGCACTTTTGTGCATTCTTTTCTCTAGCTTTGTGCATAGGGGGCAGAGGTTCACAGAAGCCTAGTAATCATTATTTGTTGAATGATTGGAAGAACTAAACAAAAGGAAAGCCTTTAAAATGCAAATATGCTAAGAAAAGCAGTGCTTTCAGGTATGTATATTTGTTGCCTGTTTTCTTATTTTCAAGATTAATTATGCAGTTACTATGAGCCTGTGTAGTTGGCTGTGTTATTGCACTTGGTGGGCAGGAAAGAGTTAAAGATTTTACTCAGTGAGACTGGGAGCAATGGCGACTCCCCAGGTAGGCTGACTGCGGATGTGGCAGCTACAGTGGTGTTGTTCTGGTATAAGATTTAGGGAGCATCACTGAGAAGAAGGTATGGGGTTCTGAGGACTTGGGTCCATTCTTCCAGGGAAATCTCTTGAAACTAGAAGAAGTGGAGATGGACTCTTTCCATAGTAATAGACGTGGGAGAAGAGACCTGAAATTGTTCAAAATTGTGCAAATATAAATCAATAAGATGGAATAAAGATATAGAAGCTTCTGCCGTGGCAGCAACAAGCATTTCTGCCCTTTGATGCAGTTCTCTCTGTTTCTCAGTTGCGGGGAAGCCCAGGAAACAAGAATGCTTCTTTGAACTCTGACACTCAGAGGGCCTTGGGGGTCTCTGGATGGAGAAAACTAATTTAAGAGCAAGCTATTCAAAAGAAGATGAAGTGGTAGCAGCCAGAAGAAAGACATCTGAGGATGATTTAGTGAAACCTAGGCTTGAACTCTGACTCTGCAATTTCCAGCTGTGTAAGACTGGCCCGTGACTTAACTTCTCTGAGTTTCAGCTTCCTCATTAGTGAAACAGGATTTTGCAATACTCTGTAAGTGAAAGAATGGATATGAAAGTGTTGGCTTGGTAAGAGGTTGTCCAGTAAATGTTCATCGAAACTGTTGGAAGATAGAGATTTTTAGAATTAGACTGGTACTTGGACATTTATGAGCAGAGTTTAGAGAGCTGGATAAACAGAATGACCTTTGGGTCTAACCATGACGTGAACATGTGTGTACATACATCTAAGTCTCTGGGTGTGCCACAGAGTTGCCCAGTCTTGGCACTATTGACATTTTGGGCTGGACAAGCCTTTGTTGCTGAGGGTGGGGTGGGGTGCATTGTAAGATATTTACCAACATCCCTGACCTCTACACACTAGATATATTAACACCCCTGCCTAAAGTTGGGGCAATGAAAAATGTCTCCAGACATTGCCAAATGTCTTCTGGGGTGGGGGTGGGGGCTAGGGGGGCAAAACTGCCCCTGGTAGAGAACCACAAACCTAGATGAACTCACATGTAGGAAAATCTGATGTGTGTCTGGAGGCGGGGAAGTTGGGGGTTGAGGAGTGAGTGAGAGTTGTGGCTAAAATATTAAATGTGTCAATGTCACAATAAGGCAAACCCTGAGCTTTTCCTTTTAAAGGTACCTCAGATGACTTACTGTTAAAAAAATAAACTTTGATAGGATGACATAAATTACACAAAGCACTTAACATATATTCACCTTACAACATTTTCTCATGCTATACTGTCGTTGTTTAGTCGCTAAGTCATGTCCAACTCTTTTGCGACCCCATGGACTGTGGCCAGCCAGGCGCCTCTGGCCATGGGATTATCCAGGCAAAAATACTGGAGTGGATTGCCATTGCCTTTTCCAGGGGATCCTTCTGACGCAGGAATTGAACCTAGGTCTCTTGCATTGCTGACAGATTCATTACCGACTGAGCTACTAGGGAAGCATTAAGATGTAAGATAATTCTAATATGCCTTCAGTTCAGTTCAGTTCAGCTCAGTCATTTCCAACTCTTTGAGACCCCATGGACTGCAGCATGCCAGGCTTCCCTGTCCATCATCAACTCCCGGAGTTTATTCGAACTCATGTCCATTGAGTTGATGATGCCATCCAACCATCTTATCCCCTGTTGTACCCTTCTCTTCCTGCCTTCAGTATTTCCCAGCATCAGGGTCTTTTCCATTGAGTCAGTTCTTCACATCAGGTGACCAAAGTGTTGGGGTTTCAGCTTCAGCATCAGTCCCTCTAATGAATATTCAGGACTGATTTCCTTTAGGATGGACTGGTTGGATCTCTTTGCTGTTCAAAGGACTTTCAAGAGTCTTCTCCAACACCGCAGTTCAAAAGCATCAGTTCTTCAGCAATCAGCTTTCTTTATAGTCCAATCTTCACATTCATACATGACTACTGGAAAAACCAGAGCTTTGACTAGCCAGACATTTGTTAGCAAAGTAATGTCTCTGCTTTTTAATATGCTTTCTAGGTTGTTCATAACTTTTTTTTCCAAGGAGCAAACGTCTTTTAATTTCATGGTTGCAGTTACCATCTGCAGTGATTTTGGAGCCATGAAGAGATGGGACCAGATGTCATGATCTTAGTTTTCTGAATGTTGAGATTTAAGCCAACTTTTTCACGCTCCTCTTACACTTTCATCAAGAGGCTCTTTAGTTCTTCTTCACTTTCTGCCATAAGAGTGGTGTCATCTGCATATCTGAGGTTATTGATTCCAGCTTGTGCTTCATCCAGCCCAGCATTTCTCATGATGTACTCTGCATATAAGTTAAATAAGCACAGTGACAATATACAGCCTTGATGTAATCCTTTTCCTATTTGGAACTAGTCTGTTGTTCCAAGTTTATAATATGGCTTAAAAGCCATTATTATGACTCTTACAAATCTATTGAGTAGGAATACTGTTATGTAATATATAAAAAGATGCCTTCTAAAGTACTTGGTAGGTAGACTGGTTCACCTGGATAGCTGTGGAAGTTCACAGATCCAACCTTGATCCTGACTATTGGGTCAAATTTTTTCTAACTGGATGAATAGATAGATGGATGGATGAATAGAGAAGGGGATGGGATAGATAAGGATGTATATAAATAATTCTTAAATATAGAGGAAAGTATGGAAAGAGGGTAAACCTGAGAACAGCAGGAATGAACATGTATTGAAGATTTACTCAGTCCTCAATGCTGTCTCGGTGTTCTACATACGTGATCTTATTTAATCCTCATAATGATGGTTTTATGACTCCCTTGTTAAACCCAAGCTTAGCAGTATTAAGTAACCTACTCAAGAAGGAAGGGTAGTCCTAGGAGCCCAGCCCTCAGTGTCTCAAATGCTCGAAGACCTCTTCAGTTGCACAGTTTTACAGAGATATTCAGCATCCAAAATACAGACAGAGACCTATGAGGCCTCTGTGTCTGTGGCCTTCCAGGTCATCATCTCCCCGCCAGCGCTGTGGATCCAGCCTGGCCCAACTCTGAGTCCAGAGCTTCCATGGCAGAGCCTTTCACCGTCTGAACCTGTCTACAGTGTTGACAGGCTACAGCCATGTGGCCTTGGCTGGGTGCCCACCCCACAGAGGGCCCCCCAGTGTCAGGAACCTTCCGCAGGTGAATGATACGGAAATTACCTCTCACCATGTCTGCAAGGTGCCTGTGGCTACGTTCATCACCAGGTGAAGAGATGCCTTTTTCATTGGAAGCCAGTCAGTCACCAGTCAAGCCAGGAGGAAAACTCAGATGGTTAAACAACCTTCCTTCTCTCTTATCTCACCCACCATGTGTGTGCATTTGGACACCCCCTTTTACATACATGATTTCTGCCACCATTCTAAGGAGACCATTCTCATATCATTGAACTCCACAGTAGGCTTTTCCTGCATCTGGCATGTCTCAGTGAGGTGTACATTCATTCATTCATCCCATAAACCAAATGTATTAGGCTTCTGCTATATGTCAGAATCAGACTGGGCCTCCCTGGTGGCTAACTGGTAAAGAATCTGCCTGCCAATGCAGGAGATGCAGGTTTAATCCCTGGGACAGGAAGATCCCTTGGGGTAGGAAATGACAAACCACACTAGTATTTTTGCCTGGGAAATTCTGTGGACAGAGGAGCCTGGTGGGTAGAGCCCATGGGGTTGCTAAAGAATAGGCCATGACTTAGTGACTAAAGAACAACAGCAAGAACAATTGTCAGACTCTGTTTAAGAGTGGGAAGAAGACAGACGAGGACTTGAAACTTGATTTCTAGTGGGAAGGGAAAGTAAGTGGACAAGTAAGATAGATCCTTGGAAATAATGTGGGGGGTGGGATAGGGAAGTCATCGGGAGTAGATGGGGCTATATTAATTCAAGCGAGCGATCAGGTAACTCTGTTCTGGGGTGAAGTAGATGACGAGCTCTGGTTTGAACTCTTGCGGAAGGGGATTGTGGTGCAAACTGGTTCAGGCCATAGACAACACTGGGTTTAGAACCAGCGGTTGCATCTTGCTGGATATATATCAAATTGTAGAATCAAGAAAATTAAAATGTAAAAGATAGAATGAGCGATAGAAAAATGAGAAGGTAAGAAAGAAATCAAGATTGTCATATACCAAAGAAAGTTTGAAGAGGATAAGACCTCAGATGAGAGCTTGGGTTCCCGTGGAAAGGAAAAGAAACGTAAGACACAAAGAAATTGAACTAATATTTACTTAGTATCGGATACTGAGCAAAATGCTTGACATATTTACTTGATTGAATATGAAATCATATTGAAATCTTGATTGATTGAATTGAAATCTTTGCTTGATTGAAATCTTTATTGAAGCAAAGAAACCAACAAATTTCCATAATATATCATGCTGCCTATTTCAAAGATGGGAAAACTGAGGCTCAGTGACTTTAAATACTTTTTTCTCAGTCTTTCTATTGTGAGTCAGGAGTGGGGTTCAAACCTAGAACTTCTTGTCTCCAAAAGACATGTCCTACCTATGATGTAATATCATATCCCTATCAGAATGAGCAGCTGAGTATTTCGTCTGGGGTAGCATATATGGAAAATTTTATGGGATGAAGAAAGGAGAGGGTGATATACATGTAGACTAGTCTTGGAGGTGAAACATTTGGTGAGGAAGAGAATGGGCAGAGAGTAGCTTGAGAGAGTGGGGACCTGAATTCAGATTTTTTAGTTAATGGGGCATATCCAACAGCTATCGAGCTACTGCAATATCCACCTTCAGGAGGGGACAGTGGGATACTGATCACATTTTCATCCATTTTGATCTATATACCTGTCTTATCCCTCAGACTTGAAGACAAAGATCATTAACTTAAAATATATATATATATGTGTGTGTGTGTGTGTTTAGCATGTGCACATGGTGTATTCAGACAGTATGATGAGTTATACAGTGAAAATCAGTCTCCCTTCTCCTGTCCCCACATCTTACACCTTGAGCCAACTACCCTTATCAGTTAAGTGTGTGTAAGTTACTCAGTCGGGTCAGAATCTCTTGTGTAATTCACCAGACTCCTCTGTCTATGAAGTTCTCCAAGCAAGAATACTGGAGTGGGTATGCCATTCCCGTCTCTAGGGTATCTTACCGACCCAGGGATTGAACCCAGCTCTCCTGTATTGCAGGCGGATTCTTCTCCGTCTGAGGTGCTATGGAAGCCTTATCAGTTAAGGACTATTTCAAACATTAAGTGTGAGTTTGAAGACTTATAAGCCTTGTTACTTTGAAGGCTCTGGGTCTGGAAGGCCTCCTGGAGGAGGTCATGGCAATCTACTCCAATATTCTTGCCTAGAGAATCCCATGGACAGAGATGCCTAACAGTCTGTAGTTCACGTGGTCGCAAATAGCTCTATACAACTGAAGCGATTTAACATGAACTCATGTACCTTTCTGAGCCTCGCTTATTCAGTAATTAGCATATAATTACTAAATACCTATCATAGGCAAAGATTTACCTATTCTGTATATTGCCTATCATGCTGTAACAAATTATGACGAACAGTGACAAAGCATCATTTATTATTTTATGTTCTGGACATCAGAAGCCCTAGGTGACTTGGTGGGGATGCATTCCTTCAGAAAGCTCCAGAGGAGAATCCATTTCCTTGTTTTTTCCAGCTTCTAGAAATCACCTGTGTTCCTTGGCTTCTGGTCCCTTCCTCCATTTTCAAAGCCAGCAGCAAAGCACATTCAAATCGTTCTTTCTTTGACTCTGATTCTCTGGCCTCCCTTTGTCCTTTACAAAGATGTCTGTGAGTCGATTGGGCCAAACTGGATCATTTAACATGATCTCCCCACCTCAGTATCTTAAACTGCCTCTTCAAAGTCTCTCTTGCTATATAAAGTCACATATTCACACGTTCCAGGGATTAGAATGTGAACATCATTGAGGGACCATTATTCAGCTTACCATACCATCTAAAATGGAAATGAGTGCTTATGTCCAGATTTTAAAAAATATTGTATCTCCAAAATAATTTAAAATTCATCCAGTTCCCTGTTCCATTGACATCACCTAGCTGTGTTATCCTTGTCTCAGGTCATTGCAAAGACTTCACACTAGATTCCTGATGCCTGGGTCACTGTTCCTACCAAGTCTGCATCCTGCTGCTTGGTTAGCTTTCCAGGCACACATGCTAATGATCCCATTCCCCTTTTAAAACATCTCAGTGACTCCCCACTGGATTCCATGTGATGTAAAATCTCTTTTGCAGATTGAACAAGACTTCTCACAATGCTACCCTGAAGCCTCCTAAACTTCATCTAGCTCCTCAGGTCTGGTCTGCCTGCCCCCTGGCCTTTTCGCCTGCTCTCACTCATCTTTCAGATCTCAGCCTAGGTGTTAACTCCTTAGGGAAGCCCCCCTGGCTTCCACGTCCAGACTAGAAGAGATCTTGTCTCCGTGGGTCCAACAGCAATCCTGCATCACCTATCAAACTCTCATTGTGGGGAATGAGCGTCAATCTTGCTCATCTGTGGTCGTTTAATGAATATCAGTTGTCTCAGTGACTTCATGAATGAATGAATAAGTGAGACACACTCTCACTGGAGACATAGACTCTCTATCTGATCTCCACCTCACTTTGATATTCATCATCAACCTTGATTCTCTGAGTGTGAAATCTTTTTGGAGAGGTAGTAACTGTTATGTAGAGTTGTGGGTTTCATCTTCTTATTAGAAAGGTAACCTTATGTATGCATCCAGCATGCATTTTATTTGAGGGGTTGGGGATGCATCAAGAAAGTTTAGAGCTTTTAGAGGTGGGGCTTTGCCTTCCTCTCCAGCTCTAGACAGATCAGTTGTGCAGGGCTGGAAATCATCAACAGCTAGAAATAGTCAACAAGAACTATAGCCAGTGTAGACTTGTTAAGACATACTACATGCTCACAAGGTTTTAATGGACAGGCCTCCAAAAAACAGTTCTCTGCACCAACGTGCATCCTATTTTCCTTAACCTTCCCCTTCCACAGAAGATTCATGGCCTTCTTGAAAGTAAAGGACTAAGTTAAGTGATCTGAAATTCCCCATGGAAGAGAGGAGAGTCAAGCAGGGGACTCCGGCAGGGGGTGGGGACACTTTGCTTCCTCCTCCCGGACATGCCATGGGAGGCAGGGAACCACACATGCGGGTTGTTTGGCTGGAAACAGCAGACCCAGCACAAGGCATGACATGGCGTCATCTCTCTGGGAGGGTTGCAGCTTACAAGATTCCACTATTCTAATGCCAACCTGGCAGCTGAGATGGCCAGGCAGGCTTTCCTTCCAGGAGAAGTTTCTGCTTCACACAGGAGGTGGATTATAGGAAGGATGTGGACGTGCCATCATTCATATCAGGAATTCTTCGGCAGGAGAGAGCACAGAGGGTTGTTTGTCAGCAGATCTTGCCAAATAGACTGGGCACATTTGATACAGGCAGGCAGGTCACCCAAGCCCTAGGAAGACTTTTTCCTTCCTCTCTTTCTCTTTCCTCCCTCTCTCTTTCTTTCCTAACCTCTCCTGGTCAGCTTATTTGTTCAGCTCTCTAACTGGCCATCCCAGCTGGTAAAGTAATCTGCCGTGTGCCCAGGCAGGGCACAGCTTGTGGGTCTAGTTCCTGACACTTTCCAAGAAGCAATCATTCCAGAGAAGATATTTTGTTCTCTTTCTTGTCCCCAAATTACATGTTCTGGTCATTCATGAACAGGGAACTCAAAAAACTATTAACAACCCAGAGGAAACAGAGTGGACTCGATTCACTCTTGGTCTGATGGTCAGTCTTCCTTACTAAATCCTGGCTTAAGAACAGAACTCTCCAGATCTGAGGGTCTCATGGTTAATGAACATAGCAGTCACTTGGTAGATTTGTGAAACTTCAGTTTTCTGGGTTTCCCCCAGACCTCTGGGTGTAGGCTTTCAGAATCTGTGTGATGCAGGGATTAAGAACAGGGGACGGAAGTTAATTTAGAGAAAATCTGCCCTATACTCAGGATGGTGATGAGATGTGTAGATCAGTTTTTTTGACTTCAGATGTGTAGAAACTTTGGATGTGAATCTTAGCTTATTAAATGTGTGACCTTGAGGAAGGTACCTCTTCTCTTTTAGTCTCAACTTTCTCATCTGTAAAATGGGGACAGTAAAAATATTTCCTGTCAAGTTTGCTGTGATCATAAAATGAAGTTGTGTAGGTGTGCTCTCACCTGATGCATAGTGAGTGGTCCAAACATGGTAACAGGCCCTAATGGCATGGTTTTGAGTAGTTATGTCTAAATAGGGAAAGGATCTCCCATCTTCTCTGGGCCAAATGCCCAGTTTTTATCTAGGAACAGATGGGCCCCTGGAGTCTAGTGGAGTATGCTCCCTATGAGAATTGACTTCAGTGGGACTTCCCTGGTGGTTCAGTGGCTAAGACTCTGAGCTCCCAAAGCAGGGGGCTGGGGTTCGATCCCTGGTCAGGGAACTGGATTCCCACATGCCACAACTAAGAGCTCGCATGCCAAAAGTAAGACCCAGTGCAGTCAAATAAATAAAATATTAAGAAAAAAGAATTGACATAAGTTACTAGAAAGTGACATCTAATTCATAGGAGAAAGGCAGGAAGTGGCAGACAGAACTGGGTTTGAGTCTCATCTCAGACTATGAGATGGTGGGCAAACTTCTCTATCTTTCTCAGCCTCCTTTTAAAAATTTACTTTTTTTAGCAAAGTGTAGTTGATTTACAATATTGTGTTAGTTTCAGGTACAGCCAAGTGATTCTGTTGTATTAATATATACACATTGTTTTAAATTTTCTTTCCATTACAGATTATTACAAGATATTGAATGTAGATTGTTGTGCTCTACAGTAAATCCTTGTTAAGTTCAGTTCAGTTCAGTCCAGTTCAGTTCAGTCGTGTCTGACTCTTTGCGACCCCATGAATTGCAGCACGCCAGGCCTCCCTGTTCATCACCATCTCTTGGAGTTCACTCAGACTCGCGTCCATCGAGTCCGTGATGCCATCCAGCCATCTCATCCTCGGTCGTCCCCTTCTCCTTCTGCCCCTAATCCCTCCCAGCATCAGAGTCTTTTCCAGTGAATCAACTCTTCGCATGAGGTGGCCAAAGTACAGGAGTTTCAGCTTAAGCATCATTCCTTCTAAAGAAATCCCAGGGCTGATCTCCTTCAGAATGGACTGATTGGATCTCCTTGCAGTCCAAGGGACTCTCAAGAGTCTTCTCCAACACCACAGTTCAAAAGCATCAATCCTTGTTACTTACCTATTTACATATAGTAGTTTGTATTTGTTAATCAAGTTCCTTTATTTGAATTATATGACTAATATTTGTCTTAAAATTTTCTAGGGCAATCAGGTGAAACATCTATAAATTTAGTGCTTTCTTTTNTGTTACTTACCTATTTACATATAGTAGTTTGTATTTGTTAATCAAGTTCCTTTATTTGAATTATATGACTAATATTTGTCTTAAAATTTTCTAGGGCAATCAGGTGAAACATCTATAAATTTAGTGCTTTCTTTTCTTTTTTTTTTTTTTTTTACCTAGTCTAGTTCCAAATAATATACATCCCTGTATATGGAAGTGTCCATGGATTAGTGACAAATACTATTTGGGGAAAGTAAGCAATTTGATAGTATTAATTTCTTGCGTATCAAAGAAATGTATGCTAACCATGAAAAAACTGAGGAATCTTTGCCTGTCTTTGGGGAGATGGAGTTCATCGATTCAGAATATAGTCATGACACATAAAAAGTACTCACTAAAGGACCACTTAAAATTAATATTGTTAATATAGTAAAATTCATATTAATAATCAAGTCAGTTTGGGCTAGTATATGAAGAATGTGAGTTGAGAGGAAGTCAGTTATGAGTTCGTATTCCAGTGGTTAGAAACTGTGTGACCTTGACTAAGACACGAAACCTCTCTGAGGTTGAATTGTGTCTTCTGTAAGAACAGAAGGTTATACTCGATTGCTAATTTGTAGTGAAGATTAAATAATGTACATCATGCTACAAAGAACCACAGTTGACATTCAGCAGGAGTATATTAAGCCACATATCTTTCTAATTTTCTTAAATGTCTTATAAAATTTTTAGTTGCCTCTTGTATTTACCATATAGATAACTTTATCTGCAAACAACGATACTTTTGCCTATTCATTATCCAAGTCAAACTTTCTCCCTGCCCAC
>SJYV01014018.1:1041893-1118367 GCA_006410875.1 Neotragus pygmaeus | reverse complement strand
GCCACCTTACTGTGAGGAGTAAGACTTCTGGAACAGTGTCAGCTGCTGCTTCTGGTTTTCATCAGTGGGGATGATTCTGATATTTTGTCATTAGGTATGATTCACCTGTAAAACTCTAGTAGCATTGTCACATTCTAAAGTTCCCCCTATTTTACTATAATAAGTTCTATTTGTTGTTTTTCTCCTAATCAGGAATTAACCCTTATTAACTTTTGTTTTTTATCAGTTCTCAAAGTGATGCTATGGTGTCTTCTTCTTTAATTTGCTAATCTGTATGACTGATACTACTAAGATGAAACCATCCTTGCCTTACTGGAATCAACTCTACCTGATCCACTGAGCACAGAGGAAATGCTTTCCTCTTTCTCTTCCAGTGCCTGGTCCTGCAGCGGTCCATTCTATTTTTCTCTGTCTGATGTCTGCATCCCCTGTTCCATGGCACAGTCCTTTTAGAGGGCGGGGGAAATGGAGAGGGGGGGCATTTGCAAGTGCACATGACAAGAGAGTCATAAGACTTGCTGGACATTGAGAGAGAGAAACCCACGAGTTCCTGGTTCCTGTTGATGGCCGGTTTAGGGCCTTTGGAGTCTGTTCTCTTGTGCCACCCCATTCCCTGCAAACTGCTGCAGCAGCAGCCTCTGACCAGCTGCTAGGCACCTGACCTCATGTCCCTCTGACCACAGAGGACCAAAGCCACGTCTGCCCAAGGCCGTTTCCATAGAAATGCAAATACATAGCAAGCGCTTCCTCTTCAAGCCACCTTGTCCCTCTCTTCCCTTTTTGTCTTCTAGATCTTTAATGACAGTAGCTCCGATTTCACAACACAGAGATGTGTCACTCAGTCACGCAGTTCCTTATGAAGAAATAGATTTTATTTTCTTCTCTCTATTTTTTTTTTAAAGCATTCAAAATAAACTTCTGGGTCTTGATAAGGATGTCGTGTGCACTTCTACAGGGGACTGGAGAGAAATAGGGGCTAAGCCCGGTGGAGTCTTTGCACATGGGTCTGATTTCAGATTTGCCAGACAGAAGGCGAGCCTTCCCAGAAGGAAAGGGATGGGACTGCAACAGCTCAGACCCAACTCTGGGTCAGCCTTGAGGGTGGGGAGTAGGATTTCTGTCTTCCTAGAATAGAGGCAAGACTCCTTCCACCCTCCAGCTTCCCTCTTCTATGTCAAAGACTGTTAACTCAAAATCTGTATGGTTCTAGGGAGTGATGGAGAATCCACTTTTAAGCTTCAAGTTGCATTGATTTGGAGCTGAGTAATTTATACTCTTCGGTGGCTCAGATGATAAAAGGATCTGCCTGCAATGCAGGATACCCGGGTCGAATCCCTGGGTTGGGAAGATCTGGAGAAGAGAATGGCAACCCACTCCAG
Source organism: Neotragus pygmaeus (assembly GCA_006410875.1). NCBI lineage: Eukaryota > Metazoa > Chordata > Mammalia > Artiodactyla > Bovidae > Neotragus > Neotragus pygmaeus. The sequence continues at coordinate 1,116,988 of SJYV01014018.1, read as the reverse complement.
TATTCTTGCCTGGAGAATTTCATGGATAGAGGAGCCTGGTGGGTTACAGTCCAGGAACTAATAGACAGATGTTGAGCTAATTAGCCCAGATTCTCACACTGATCATGCTCTCTAGGTAACTTTCTGAAAGATCAAGTGCTGGGAAGGTGCATAAGCAGATCATAAGCAACAAAGGACTGAAGCCAGGAAATGTATGTTAGGTCAAATGCCCAGAAGCAGACTCTGAAATGAGGATTCATTTGCAGGTGATTTACAAAGGGAAGCTGGGAAGAGAGGGGAAATTCATACCTGAGTGGACAGGGGGTCAAACAAGAGTGTCATCTCAGGCCAAGTCCTAGAAGGTTGACCAGTTTGATCCAGCTATAATATTGGTTGCTGTTGTTTAGTCACAAAATCATTCCTGGCTCTTTTGTGACCCCATGGACAGATGAGCCTGGCAGGCTACTACTGTCCATGGGATTTCCCAGGCAAGAATACTGGAGTGGTTATCATTCCCTTCTCCAGGGAATCTTCCCAACCCAGAGATCGAACCTGTGTCTGCTGTATTGGTAGGCAGATTCTTTACCCCTGAGTCACCGGCAAAGCTATAATAATACTAGCGTCTTAGTTAAACCTCAGAGGTATCCTGATTTGAAGTAAGGGAGTTGAGTTTTCAGGTAACTTCACGCCACTGTAATTGTTAAAAGTTCTCAGGGGTACATGCTTTCCCAGGCACTTTCAGCTTTTGGTGCAATTGGACAAAGTGGGCTCAAGTGACACAAGAATGATCTCCTGGAAAAAAAAAATGTCCACAGGTGCCAAAGGACAGACACAGAAACGGGAGAAGGGACTCTGCAAGGATCTGGCTGTACCACCCAAGCTGTTTTCCCACAAAGGGATCCGTCGTGTAATGGACCCAGGATAAACCTACAGATGCCCAGCTCTCACCGAAGCTGACAGGATCAATATTTCTGGGAGTGGAGCCCAGAAACCTGCACGTTGGTCCAGCTCTCTGTGTGATTCTAATGCCTTCTAATGGTGGAGAACTGCGGCTTTAAGTGTTGCAAAGGGCTGAGGATTAGATAATTGCAAAGAGCAAGTGGGGAGCCGAGGCAAGAGGAAGCGCTGCTCTTTAAATAGGAAGAAAGAGCCATGTGTGAGGCTGAAAATTGTGCAGGCTTTGCAGCCAAACCCACTAGAATCCTTCTCCTTGCCCTGGGATTCTGAGACTTGAAGAAATCCACTTTACCTCTGTTTCTTCATCTCTATGAGGTCAGAATACCTAAATTCATAGAGCTCCGTGGAGTTCATTGATTCATTTGAGAAGTATTTATTGAGTGTCTTTGCCTTTTCCCAAATTCCGAGGATGCAGGATGAAATAAGACAGACAGGATTCCTGTCCTGTCTGGACAGGGGCTGGACTGTCACATCCCTGCTGAATGAGGTCAAAGCCTTGCTTTCTCTGTAGAGAATGGACATGTAGACCCAGAGGGGAAGGGGTGGTGTGATGAACTGGGAGATTAGGATGGACATATGTACACTACCATGTGTGAAATAGATAGCTAGTGAGAATCTGGGGTATAGTACAGGGAGCTCAGCTCGGTGTTCTGTGATGACCTACAGAGGTGGAATGAGGTGGGGGGAAGGGAGGGAGGTCCAAGAGGAAGGGGATATGCCTACACGTATAGATGACTAGTTGATTGTACAGCAGAAACTAACACAACATTGTAAAGCAATTATATTCCAGTTTAAAAACAAACAAACAAAACCCTTGCTTGCTTTCCAGCTTTCCTTGAAATCTTCCTCTCAGACTCCACTGGGGCTCCTCTATATTTTTGATCTTCTCCAGTTCTGCAGGGCTAAGAACACCTCATAAAGGATCAGAGGTGCTACAGTAAATTTTGGGGCAAATGCTTCTGTAGAAAGCCCACTGATATGAAATGTAGAATAACATAAGACAGAAAGAATTGTGTCTGTGAATGAAGGACATATTTGGAAAACCTGGCTATATGCATGAAAGTCAAAGGCATTAAGAAGTGCAGTATCTAGAAAAAAAAAGGTAAAAGTACCCAGATATAAAAGATACTTTATAATTCAATGAAAAGGATCCTGAGCAAGCAGTAATTAATTTATTTCTTCAGTTTTGATATCTGTAACTCAGGTGTCAGCCAATCCCTTGGGATTGGGACAACACAGCCTCAAATCCCCACTTCTGTGGTCCTCCTCAAGATCTCCCTGAGTCACTTCCAATTTTCTGACTCATGACCTCCTGCTTTTTGTATGCAATCTTTGCTCTGAACCATACTGATTTCCATGTCAGACAAAGGTTCTTCAAGTCTTTTCCCCCCAAAAAATCAAGTGAGACACAAACCAAAACAACCACAATGCAAACTCAGCCATGGACTTTGGTCAGACTTTGAATGGAGGAAGGATTTCCTCCAATTTAAAAGGAGAGGAGCATCTCCATTCTGAAATGACTGGTATCCATCATGAAGCTCGATCAGCTGTGGATCCACTAGACTGCCTCTTCTTCCTTCCTCCTTCCACACACTTTCTTCTTCAGTCCCTCTTCACTGAACCTTTTGTGACCAGAATAAATGCATCCCCACTCCTTGCCTTTGCACCTTAAGCAGTTGTCTCATCCTACAAAAAAGCTTACCCAGTCTTTTCTCATAGTGATAGTTATCTTCCTCTGATGAATTCTGACATCCCCTGGTGGATATGCAATTGTTTCCTCCTCCTCATAATCTTTTAAATTCGATAGACATCCGTGGATCCCTATGGTTGTGCTTTCCATTACCCTCCCTCATAACTGGGAATTTACTTTATTTTTTGGGACGAGTTTTCTCAAATAGGAAACTCGCTCACTTCTGAGGCTTCTTAAGAACTTGAAGAAAAGTTGAGTGTGTGAGAGTTTTTGAACACTTGCAAGCATCAAGTGCTCCGGTTTTTCTGACCTGAGTCCATTTGTTGTGATTCATTTCTGTAAGGCTTATATCTGGATTTCTAATATGACGTCTCTTCTGTAAGTTTGACTTCTCACTCGCTTTGTAGCAAAATGCTTTTCTCCTTTCTTAAAACTTCTTAGGACTTATATGCTTCTCCAGAACAGTGTTTCCTCACTGACTGTTACCATTTGTGTAGCTGGAAAGTTTCTTGAGAAAGTCAATTCAGTCTCCTTTTTCTTCTTCCATCTCCTCCTCTAGTAAATCAGAGAGAATGGCAAGGTAATTTTCTCCTCTTCTTGTTCTGGGAGAACAACCAAATCCAAGAACCTTAGACAGGCAAGCATCCCTTGATCCCAGGGAGTATCAGGACCTTTTGTTTAGGACCCTGAGTGTACTTGAGGCTGGCTTGCCTACGAGTAACTCCCTCTGGGGTCACGTTCTAGGAGCGGTGGATTCCTGTATCTGCAGGACATGCAGTTGGCATGACTTCTGGGGAGGGTAGTACGTGGCTGCCTGTTTAGTGGACAGCAGCTATTTTAGCCTGTGCAGCCTCTATGCCCCCTAATTCTGGTAACAGGATCACAGCATTCCTTGCGGAAACACCTTTCCCCTATATTCAGTCTCACAGGGGTTTGACTTCACTGTTATTTTCAAGAATGGGCTTATCATCGTGTGGCCAATCAATGTTTTTCATACTTTTGGTCTCAGGAGTGGGTCCAGGGATGGGTATAAGACTGAAACCAGATAGTGAGGCTCTTTTCTCACATGGGAAAGTCCTATTCATCTCCTGAGACCAGAAACTTGAGTGGCTTCCACAGAGTACTTCATGCCCTCCCAGAGAACCCATCACACACGCTTGCTCTTCTTTATTCTTATCTGTCTTCCTCGGGGCTAAGAAGTGCAGAGACAAAGATGATTTTTAACTTAATGCCATTACATAAGAGGAAAATAGGCCTGTGATAGATACTTAGTCAATCTTTAAGAAATGGCATCAGAGCAAGGTTCAGGAAGGAGGGTTCAGGCTTGGAAGGTCAAGTTGAACAGGGCCAAGGGCTGGGTTTTGGCAAGATCACCCTTCAGAGCTGATCTCCAAAGAGCCTTATTAAGAAAACAGCAAAACTGAGAATTGCAGCAGTGTCTCCGGCAGACCTCCAGCTCCCATTAATGACTCCTATAATAGCTTTTCATTGCCTTCTCCTTCCTTAAGAAAGTCTCACATTGTCATCCAGGCCTGTTAAACGTTCTGTGGGCCATTATCAAAATAGCATTTTCAGCTTCACTGAACACATGTAGGAAATGTTGTGTGTGTGTGTTTTAAGACAACTATGAGAATAAGCACAGATTGTATTGGGGTAATTATCTCCTCTCCAGCAGCCTTTTGGAAAAAGAGAATATTTCTAATTTTTGGAAAGCTGCACATCTAACAGGGTAAACTGTCACTGATTAAATTAGCAACTCAATAATTGAAACCCAACATGAAATTAATTTCTCCTCCCCCTCTGCCCTCCACCTCTCTGGTCAACTCTTCCTTCTTCATCATAAAGAGGGAAATCACACAGATTTTTGATGGATGTATTAATTTTGGACTGCATTTCTGTGGGAGTATAAAGCAAATGTGTAAATCTAAGTGGTGAATAAATCCCACACTTCTGATGGTGACACTGGTATCCAGACCAGGGTCACCCTGGGTCAAAGGCCTGGCTGAGAGCCACAGATGTGCTGTGGGTAAGCGGGGGTCCTCAGGGGCCCTACATGCATAGCAGAAGAATTGAGCTCTTGGGCTTACCATCAGCCATTTGATGACCACTGTCTCCAGCTCTCAGTTAACGTCATCACAGTTTCTCTGCAGATGAGTGGAACTGAACTTGAGACTTAGTTCTGCCATGTATCGGCATCACAGTCATCAATTAAACTTTTACAAGCTCCATCTCCTCACCTGTCAGATCTGAATGATGATACTCATCTCATTTAGAAGGAAAGTGCAAAGCCATCCATGAACACAAATAGGCACATTGACTGCTCAAACAGGCTCACCTTCTTTTCAGACCATTATCTGACCCTCCTCCCACCCCGTCATCTGATCTGAAGTGTAAGACCCTGCCTGGGTGACTCCAAATCCCCGGGTCCAGGGATGAAGGTGGTCCACACCGTACAATGACAAGCAAAGTGCTGTGAAATACACAGAGAAAGGCATGAGCTGTTCAGCTTTCTGGCGCCAAGGAGGCTCCCTAAAAGGAGTGGCAAGGGAGCTGCTGTAGGGGAAAGGACAAAGATTTCCCCAGAGGAGAGAGGAGCGGGGACGCTCCTGGGCAGCGGGCTCAAGCAGCATTTCACAGGCATGTGGGGAAGATGAGGGTGGAGCTCAGATTCACTCATCCTGCATCATGTGACAAAGACTGATGGGTTAGTGGCTCTCAGATTTTGTAGACCTGCAGATCATTTGGTGAGTTTGCTAAAAATGTAACATCCTGGTGGGGTCTAGGAATCTACATTTCCCCTCAGATCTTGGGTGATGTCATGCCCGTGATCAGAGGAAGACATGGAAAAACAAGGCTACAGATGATGGAGGGTGAATATAGGGCAAGGGCTTGGGAATCCCCACCCTCCCTGGGTAGAGCAGTCTGGTCTGGGGTGTCAAGATCCTAGGTGAGGGAGTATTCTAGACCATCGGCCCCAGCGTTAGTGGATGTGAGGGGTATAATCTGAGAAACAGGAGATGGGGGAACCCTGGAATAAGAACCCCAGACAGATGATCACATGTACGTTAGAAATCATCAGGGGCTGGGTGGTGGCATCATTCAGCCATGAGGCTTTCAGCTTTGAGACGTGAGCTGGAGAGGAAAGGAAGTGTGAGACACAATGACCAGGAGAAATTTCTGTAGTGATGGGCATATGGCAGCAGCCTCGAGGCTTGAGAAAGGGAGGTAAAAAATTAGTGTATACTCAGTACCTGAGTTTATTCTATTTTTTAACCCATTTAATTCTCATAACCATTCTAATTAGAAAAAATAGAATGATTTTCAGTGAATGGACAAAGAAATCAGCCCCAGAAAGTAATCTACTCAATGGAGAATCAGAGGCCCAATTCCAGCCCCTGTGAGTCCAGACCCTATGGGGGCTCTCCATCCCTACGCTGTGCGGCACTGCCTTTGACCATGCACGTGGTCCTAGTTCTGTGGCAGGACCCAAAGTCCCTGGAAGTAGCGAGGTTGGAGTCAGGGAGGCCAGGGAGGGCCCGGTCCCTAGCCCAGGTGAGAGATGCTGCAGTCTGGACTGGGGCACGGGGCAAAGGTGTTGAGAGAGTTGGACCAGAAATGTCTAGAAGATGGAGTGCCCCCAGGGGCCTCTGAAGGACCAATGCTGGAAATTACCTTCCTTTTCAGGGGATTGATCATTCTGACCCCAGTGTGGCATGGCAGGTCTTTGGTGGGAAAGCGAGGACACTGAACTCAAAATTTGGGATACAAAGGAAGAGGTGAGAACACCAGCAAGCTGTGTGGAGTTGCCAGGAGAAAAGACTGAGTCTGCTTTCTCATGTTTAGCGAAGACTGGGAGCCAAGCCCTCTGACTCTGGACCCTGAAGCCCCCTCCCCTGTAGCTCTCTAGGAGGGTGGGGCTCAGGGGTGCAGGCTTGCCCCTCCAGAAACCTCTCACCTTCCCTTCAAAGGTGAGCACAAGTTTGAACATATGAGGAAAACACAATTCTGTTGCTTCTTGACTGTAGGATGTTGAACAAGTTGCCTCACATCTCTGAGCTTCAATTTCCTCATCTGTGAAATGGGCATCATAATTGGCTAGGGATTATCCAGTCTGTCTCAAGAAGCTGGAGGAGGCGAGGTGAGGCCGGGGGAGGGAACACTTTTGCTGCACAGGTTACAGGAGGCATCCCTGCATTTCCCCCGGAGTGAGTTGCAGCTGGGGCTTGGGCATCAAACATTGTTTGAATGCAGAGGTGTGGGCTCTTCTGTCGCTCAGCAAGCTGGTGATGTTGCCTGCACTTGGCGACTAGACTAATTGGGAGAATCCATGGGGATTTCTGGCAAGTGAGCATCTGAGTACCGTTGAAGAAGCTTAAGAGTGGAAGGAGCAGTTTTGCAGGCGTGTGTCTGTGCTGGTACGCTGTGTGTGTGAAGTCACAGTGAATAATAATTGGGCACTTTGTGTGATCCACCCTGGATGACAACCGAGGAGGTGAGGACAGACAGTCAATAACAGAGACAGCCCACGAACTCCTGCCACTATCTCAAAGCAAACACCCAGCCCCACCGAGTCCCCTGTCAGCCAGCAAGATGCTTGTGGGAGGGCAGAGAGGAGGAGGAGAGAGGGCCAGATGGCCTCAGAGACCACGCTGAGCATTTAGGTCTTTGCTTGCAGCACTGGGAATTCATGGAAGCAATTTTAAGTAAGGGGGTTGTATGATCAGTTTTGTGAGTCCAAAGAAGCTGGTTCAGGTGGCCATGTGGAGAACAAATTGAGTGATATAATCCATGTCAAGGGCTTTGCTCAGTCCCTAGGCTGTAGTCAGTGCTCAACAAACATAATCCAAAGCTGTGATGAACCTGTCAGGTACCAGGGGCCTGTTGTGAGTGGATGGTATTTCAGCAAATGGACCTCAGGTACTTCCTATCTCTAGCAAAGGGACTGGGTGGTTCCAAGCTCTCTGACCCAGCTTGGCAGCTTTTCACGTTGTGAGCTGAAGACATTCCAAAGTGGGAGCCCAGGGCTTTACTGGTGGCCCAGTGGTTAGGAATCCACCTTGCAATGCCAAGGACACCGGTTTGACCCCTGGTTGGGAAAGATCCCACATGCTATGGAGCAACTAACCTGAGTGCTCCAACTGCTGGAGGCAGCTAGAGCCAGTGCTCTGCAAAAGAGAAGCTGCTGCAGTGAGAGCCTCGTGCACTGCAAGGAAGCAGAGCCCCCACTCACCACAACCAGAGAAAGCCCTTTACAGCAACGAAGGCCCACCACAGCCAAATCAATCGACCGATCAATCAGTCTTCGAAAAATTGGGTGTGGGAGCAGCCCAGCCAGGCCTGAGATGGGGTGAGAAAGAGCTTCTAATATGGAGGCAGGGCTGACATGCAGTAGAGAGGAAGGTGTCCTTCCACTGTGAGCTCTGACCCACAGTCACAGGCTCACAGCTCTTCTGCTCGTCTGGGCCACTCGGCAGCCTGGGGAGCTGTGTTCTCAGGCATTTCTGGCTGCCCAGACCCAAAGAAGGAGACGCAGGGTCAACACACAGGGATAAACCATGTGCTCCCAGGGGAGGACCTCAGCTGGGATTCAAAGATCTCTTGCGTTAATTTGAGGGCTTCCCAGGTGGTGCTAGTGGTAAAGAACCCATCTGCCAATGCAGGAGATGTAAGAGACATAAGTTTGATCCCTGGGTTGAGAAGATCCCCTGAAGAAGGGAATGGCAATCCACTCCAGTATTCTTGGCTGGAGACTTCTGGACAGAGGAGCCTGGTGGGTCCATGGGAACCATGGGGTCACAAAGAGCCAGACAGGACTGAAGCAGCTTAGCTGCATGCATGCACGGGTTCATTTCAGATTTCCATGGGGAAATGGGTAGCCCTGCAACCCACCGTCTTGGAGGGGCTCTCTGACCCTCCCTGGAAATTCTGAATAGGAGGCAGCCTGCTACTGGGAGTCGCCCAGGGCCAACTGTAGCAGGGGCCCATGAGGCCAGGACTCCAGGGACAGTGCCTCAGGCTCCTTGCTATTTTTTCATTCCACCCTCAACACTGACCATCTGGAGGCTGGGTCTTATCTATGCAGGGATTCTCTGTCCCACAGGACTTCACTTGGAAACTAGTTCATCCAGCTTGAGATGTGCTGGAGGGTAAAGCATGCACTGACTATCCAAAACTTAGTGTGATATTAATAATGTTCATGATCCTACTGATGATTTTCCACAATGGTTACATGTTGAAGTGACAATAGTTTGGATGTATTAGACTAAGTCAAATACATTATTAGAATAGATTTCATGTTGTTTGTTTAATTTTTAGCTGGAGGATAATTGCTTTACCGGATTGTGTTAGTTTCTGCTGTATAACAGGAATCAGCTATAGGTATACGTATATCCCCTCCCTCCCCACCCCACCCCTCTAGTTATCACAGAGCACTGAGCCGGGCTCCCTGTGCTACACAGCAGGTTCCCACTACCCATCTATCTTACACGTGGTGGTGTGCATCTGTCAATGCTGCTCTCAGTTTATCTCCTCCTCCCTCCCCCACTGTGTCCACAAGTTTGTTCTCTACATCTGCATCATAATCACGATTCCTGCCCTGAAAATAGTTTCATCAGGGCCATTTCTCTAGATTCCATGTATATAGATTAACACGTGATATTTGTTTTTCTCTTTCTGAGTTACTTCACTCTGTATAATAGGCTCTGGGTTCATCCACTTGATTCCAACTGTCTCAAATTTGATTCTATTTATGGCTGAGTAATATTACATTGTCACTTTGTTTCTGTTGTTTTTTTTTTAATGTGACCACTAACAATTTAAAATTTGTATATCTATCATTATATTTCTATTGGATAGAGCTGGTCTAGGGTGTAATGAGGTGAAAATGGTCCAGTGAAACAAAGACCAGCAGAAACCTCTTTAGTTTTCTCTAAGGTATAAATAGAAGAGAAGGGCAAGGTGAATTCTCTTGACTGCTAAGCTGTGCAGAGGGGTCTCCAGTGCCTTGAGGTGGTGTGGTAGAAAAGAGCACCTGCATTGGATGGAGAGCTTCAGAGATTCATAACCCAGTTCAGTCTTTTCTTTCTGTGTCGTGTTGGGTAAATCACTTAACTTCTCTGAAGTACATCAGGCTCCTTCGAATAAAATGAAGCTTGGGATGTACACCTAGTAGAGTCGTGAAGAGGAGATTGAGTGGGAAAGTGTATAAGTTTCCTAGCAGTGTTCTTGGCCGTAGGAGGCATCAACCTTATTTTGTTTCCCTCAATAAGGTGTGAGAAGGTCACTCCTGTCTGAAATTTCAGAATTGGAAGGATCCTTCTGCAACCCATGCTGAGAGTCTTCTGGTCATTGATTCATTCAACAGCTCATCTTTGAGCCGGCTAGAATGGTAGGTGAGGTGGACAGGGTGCCTGCCATCAGGATAAGGACCATCTTATGACCTGCGTTGGTGTGTATTTTGGGGCTTAGGGAGGAAGGAGTGTGCCTTCTGTGAAAGGAGCTTTCTGTTTTCCTGGCACAACACTCAGCTCCACTCCCAGCTCAGCCAGCTTCCCCCATCCCCGCTGGAAACAGCTGAAACCTGGCCCAGCTTACTCACTTGTAACCAGCCCTCTTGTCAGCAAGGTGAAGCTCAGCATCACAACCTCTATAAGCAACAGCTGGTCCCTTATCCTGACTCATTCTGTTTCCAACTCTTGAAGCCCACTTAATGCCATGAAGGCAGTCCCTTGGGACTTCTCCCAGTTCATGGTGATGCCCTAGCAATGAGAGTCTCTTTTCTAGGTTCACCTCCCTGCCGAGCTGATCTGAGCTTCAGGGGAAAACAAAGAGAAGAGAAAGCAGACGACTGGGGTCTGTGAAGGAGCAAATGAGTCTGGGGATTCTCTAAGCATAGGTAGAGATGAGGATGAGTGTGAAAGTCAGAGTGACGGGCCGTGAGGTCCACCAGCATCCTCATATTGAAAACCTGGAGTATGTTGGATGTGTTGCATGTAGCATCTCATTTGAATTTTCCTAAAACCCTCGGACCTAAATGCTATTATCACCCAGATTTCACCTGACTCATTCAAGTTCTTTCAGAAAATCAGTGACAGAGGCTTGTTTTGAATCCAAGTCAGCCTTACTCAAGAACCCTACATCAGACACCCTATTCCTTACATGCTTGGGCAGAGGGTTGCTAAGAATATCCTTTGCTTTTATCTATTTCATCAAAGAGTTAAATCCACCAGTCGAAAGTTCAGGGGACAATATCTAAGCCCTCTTAGGCCCACCCAGGCCACATTACTCTATGTGGTGGATTCCCTTCTTCTCTGCTCTTTGTCCAGACTGGGCGAATCCACATGATCACTTGGAGGCACAAAACTGTCCACACATAGGACCTACTGGTGTTGCTTCCCAACTTTAAACTGTGCAGGAGGAAAAGATGCCTTGCTGAGTTTATTCTTATTCAGTGCAGTTATTAAAACAGTTGTTGGGAGAATTAAAGGTAGTGATGTTTGAACTTGGCTCAAACCAGGGTACAAATTAATAGCATGATCATTTTAAAGGTTTTTTTTTTTTTTTAAATGTGGACCATTCTTTAAGTCTTTATTGGACTTGTTACAATATTATGTCTGTTGTTTATGTTCTGACTTTTTGAACATGAGGCATGTGGGATCTTAGCTACCTGGTCAGGGATGGAAACTGCACTCGCTGCATTTGAAGGCAAAGTCTTAATTTAACCACTGCATGGCCAAGGAAGTCCTGGGAATGATCACTTTAAAAAAGATGATATATATATATATATATGAACATTTTCACAGAATGCTCAACCTATAGAAGGTGCTCAATAAACTCCCAGGAAAGACAGGCTGTTACAACTCGTGTGACCTTAGCCAGGCTGTTACAACTCATGTGACCTTAGCAAGGGTAAGGGCCATAGTTCTCCATCTTGGGTGTGCAGAGAAGTTGTGGGGAGATCTTGTGAAAATGTAGACTCCTGTAGTCTCCTCCCTGCTCTTCTGACTCAGAAAAACCATGGGTGGGGCCCCAGACACTGCATTTTTAATAATCTCTCCAGGTGGTTCTCATGTGGGTGTTCCCTTTGGGTGATTCTTTGAAATTCACTGGGCTAGACCAGTGGATTATATGGTAATTAAGACAGAGAGACTGGGTTACAGGCTAAGTTACTCATGCTGGGGGAAGTAACTGGGGTGAAAGATGGAAGCCTGGATCATGAGATGGAGGCATAGAGGTATTCTAGGAAATGAGGTGGGAGTGAGGGGCGGGATGGTCTTGGAAGGGGAGGAAAAGCTATTCCCAGGGAAGTTCATGGTATTAGAATGCATCCACTTCTGAGGTTCTTTGCTTTTATGCTTGAGAATCCCTATGCCTTTCATAAACTCTACCAGCTCGGCTGAAATAAATTTTAAGATCCAGTTTAGCTGTGATCTCCTTTAGGAATCCTGCCCTCAGCCCCTAAGGTAATTTAATTACTCTGCATAATCAACATAAGACAATCTCTTTCATATCTGTATCTCCATGACCAACAAAGAGCTGACGTGGAGGAGGAGCGTAGTTAATCTGTGATGGTGATGGAATGGACTGTTCTTTAGAATAGCTAGTGAAGACTTTGAGAGGTTAAGCTTTTGCAGTGTTATCCTGTGAAAGTCTAGGGCAAGCCAGCAGCCATGTGATGAGATTCCCTGATCCTATAGGTTTAGAACTGGGGGCCCCCTTCTGCTTTGGGGGAAGAGCTGAAATATTGCTGTTCAAGTGGGAATTGTTGGGGGGTGGGTCATTGGAGAAACTGAGGAATGAAAGAATGGCATGACCACCAGTATTCAGAAAGTATAAAGGGAAAAAGAAAAAGGGGAAGGGAGAGAAAGAGAAGGAGAGATCGAGGTGGAAGAAGAGAGAAAGAGAGATTTGATACCATTAGTCTATGTCTAAACTATGTGTATTAATTTCCTAGAATGTTCAGAGCAGCCCCCATTCATAAAAATGAGGAATCGGGACCTGGAATAGTGGATATCTTTTTCAAGTCACTCTGTCCATTAAGGGGCCAAGTCAGGACTCAATCCACTCTTTTGACTCCAAGACAGGTGCTCTGTCTTCTACACCAGGTGGAAAACAAATGATTAGCATGTTTGTTTGTTTGTTTGTCAATTTCCCATTTCTGTGGCCGTATTGGACATCACCAGTTAATCATCTTTATTCCCCTCGTTGAGCCCAAGTGATATCTCGGAATCTTTTGCCATGTTCCTCCAACATACCATTTCCTTGTTTGATTTAGCATTTTAGATCAGATCTCCTCACTAGTTTCTTTTCAACACTAACCTGTTCCAGAACTCAAGGGAATTTATTTTCAGTGACTCTTCCATTTGAAAATGCTGGGTATACATATATCAATCATTATGTTGTATACCTTAAATATACAAAATGCTGTATGTCAATTACATCTCAGTAAAGCTGAAAAATTAATATTTGTCTTTTGTCAAATTAAAATAAAGAAAAAACTCTCACAGAAAACTCTAGAACTCTGATTATGGGGAAAGAAGAAAAGAAAGAAACCTAGTAGTGTTTGTTTCTCTAAACTCAGACTGTGAAAAGACAGGCGTTATGGAGGAAAAGTTTAAGCTATATAGGCAGGAGAGCTGCCAAAGATGATAACAAAATAAAAGTATCAGTGATCGTCATTATTTATTGAGTGCTTGCCATGAGACGAGTAAGTGGAGCATAGTTATTTCTTGTGCCCTTATCAATAACATTACATTTACAGGTGAGAAAACTGAGACAGAAAAAGGCTAAGAACTTTGATCCAGGTCCTACTCCTGAAAAGTCAGAATCAGGATTCCAAGCTGGGTTCCAGAGCTGAGATATTAACTAGTAAATGATGCGCTGTGCAGGTTTAGAAGGAATTGGTGATTTCAGATACCCAGATACACAAAAGTCACCTCTTCTGTGGTCAATTCCCTAACATCCCCACTCAGAAAACGTCAAGGAATTATGGGATGGGGGTAGAAATCCTGGTCCCGGCGCCCCCAAGACGTATTCAGCAGTTAGTCACAATGTCATGTCAGCCCCGGCCACTCCCTGCCCTGCTGTCACGGGCGAGGAGCCTTGTTACTGGGCAGCATGGAGGGGACATTAGCACATGCAGGAAATGACTGGGCAGTGGACTTCTGGGACCAGGAACAGTGATTTCGGGCTCCTGCCCCTCCCCTCCTTCTGCCTCCATGGTTGAATGGAGAGAGCAGAATAAGTTTTCAGTCCCTTTGTAAGAGATCCTTGCAGGGCAAGTCCCTTAAGGGTGGTCCTTCTATCAGCTCTATGAAGTAGGCCTCATGGATACCCAACTCTTTAAGAAAAAAGTTGTTTGTTTTTTTTGGCTGTGATGGATCTTCGTGGCTGCATGGGCTTTTTTCTAGTTGTGGCAGCTGTGTGTGGGGGAGGTCCTCTCTAGTTGCAGTGCAAGGGTTTCTCATTGCGATGGCTTCTCTTGCTGCAGAGGGCTCATGGGGGTCAGCGGTTGCAGCGTGAGGGCTCAGGAGCCACAGCTCCCAGGCTCTAGGGCAGAGGCTTAATAGACCTTAATAGACACACAGACCTAGATTCTCCATGGTGTGTGGGATCCTTCTGGACCAGGGATCGAATCCATGTCTCTTGCATTGGCAGGTGGATTCTCCATCCACTGAGTCACCAAGGAAGCCCTGGATGCCCACTTTAAATAGGAGGAAGCTGAGGTTTGCAGAGGGTGACTTGCAGCTTGCTTGCTGTCTGACTCTGATTGGGTCCCCAAAGAGAAATTAGTCTTGAACATCAAAGAGGAAAAGCCAATGATGAACCAATTAACAGAGACCATGAGTACAACCGTGTTCCAGTGAAATGATTTTGGCACTTAGACCCAATTTTGGATTTCTTTTCCCTGGGCCTCAGTTTCTCCATCTTTCTGGCTGGGTTTTAACGAGGGTTCAATGCATCTGCAAGGATGCAGATCCCAGTATGAAACCTTTGTCCCACTTCCTGCCATAATCAAGATCATTGCAAAATGACAAAAATCGTTATTTTTCCTAGAATCGCAGGGTTTTATAGAAATTATGTAGTTAGTGGTGAAAAGTTGGTTGGCATGAGTGCCAATTTAGGAAAACATAACCATATTTAAAAACCCTAACTTCAAGGGTTCAAGATGAAGGTAGCTTTGTAGACTCTTATGGGAAGCATTTTTTTTGGATGGTTTCCTGTATTGACTAAAGGGGATCAACATGGCGGTTGGCTGTCTCATGACTTGGACACACAAGCTCCACAGTGAGCAATTCTGTAGATCCTTGATATGGTCAGGGGACAGGCAGCCACACAACATCACCTAGGATCTTGTGAGGACGGCAGATTCTCAGGCTGAAGCCCAGACCTGCTGAGCACAATCTACATTTTATCCAGATTCCCAGGTGGTGTGTGTTCACATTACAGTTCGAGACATGCTAATGCAGGTGGCTTTTTCTTTTTCTGAGCCCTCAGCTTTGAGTGGAAGTTTCCTTTTTAAACTAGGCTGCAGGACTTTCAGGAAGCTCCTTCTCTGCACATTGCAGAGTTTAAGAGTTGACCACATCAACTGCCAAAGGTTGGCGGGGCATAGCAACTTCCAACTTTCATTACTCTGATGCTCAATCTATTTTTCTCTTTGCTGCATCAGAAATTGTTGGTCAGATATGTCTTAGCAAAAGGATGTGTTTTCTAACACGAAAGGAAAATATCTTCACACCAGGAAGGTAACTTAGTCGATGTTTATTACTATTTTTATTATGACTTAAAAAAAATGATGGAGCCCTTCTTACATTTGCTGAAGGAGAACCTATTTAAACTCATGTCTTAAGCATCATTTGGTTCCTCTGCATGCATGCCGAGTCACTTCAGTTGTGCCCAGTTCTTTTTGACCCTATGGACTGTAGCCCTCCAGGCTTCTATGTCCGTGGGATTCTCTAAGCAAAAATACTGGCGTGGGTTGCCATGCCCTCCTCCAGGGGATCTCCCTGATCAAGGGATTGAACCCAAGTCTCTTCTGTTTCCTGCACTGGTGGGGAGAAGGGGTTCTTTATCACCAGCACCACCTGGGAAATCCTTTGGTTCCTCTAGAAGCCACCAAAGACTGCAGAGGGGAAGGAGAGAACTATCCTTTGATGTGGGTCAGAGGGAGATAGGCTGGGGAGCATGGAGGAGTAGAGCTGGCAAAAGGTAGAGAATAAGGTATGTGCCTGGGAGGTACTAGGAGAAAGAGCTGAGAAGAGAACCTCTGGGAAANCAGAGGGGAAGGAGAGAACTATCCTTTGATGTGGGTCAGAGGGAGATAGGCTGGGGAGCATGGAGGAGTAGAGCTGGCAAAAGGTAGAGAATAAGGTATGTGCCTGGGAGGTACTAGGAGAAAGAGCTGAGAAGAGAACCTCTGGGAAAGGAGTGTTTTGGGTACCTAGCACCTGTGTTGGGCTGGAAGTCCAGTCCTCCATGAGCTCGTCTGCTCTGCTTAGCACTTAAGATTGTCACACCCAGAGCTTTTATATCCCTGGGAATATAACTACCTTCTCCAAATGCCCTCTCTAGCTAGTGAGAATAACGTTTAATAGCTTAATCTATGCCATGGGTGGGTTCTTCCTTCTATAGGACCCTTCCACAGGACCTTGACCTACACGGGTAGAATTATGTTTCCCAAAAGATAAATTCAAGTACTAACCACTGGCACTTACATGAATTCGACCTTATTAGGAAATAGGATCTTGACAGACAGATATAGTCAAGTTCAGATGAGGTCATATTGGGTAAGGGTGGTCCCTAATCCGGTGATTGCTATCTTTGGAAAAAGAGGGAAATTCAGACACAGAGACCCAGAAGGAGAAGGCTGTGTTCCAAAGGGTTAGAGAGGAGAGGAGAATAAGGCAACTATAAACCAAGGAATACTGAGGAAGGCCCGCCACCAACAGAAGCCATGAAGAGATAAGGAAAATCCTCTCCTTGAGTTTTGGGAAAAAGCATGACTCTGCCTGTACTTTGATTTTAGACTTTCAGATTCCAGAACAAAGTAAATTTCTGTTTTCTAAAATTTAATTTTTTTGGAGATTTTATTTTTTAAATGTGGGCCATATTTTTGATTAACTTTGTTACAACATTGCCTCTGTGTTATGTTTTGGTGATTTGGTCTCAAGGCATGTGGGATCTGAGCTCCCTGACCAGGGATCGAACATGTGCCCCCTGCACTGGAAGCATAGAGTCTTATCCACTGGACTATCAAGGAAGTCCCATTTCTATTGTTTTAGACCACACAGCTTGTGGTAGTCTTTATGACAGCCCCACCAGACAAATACAAATTCCTCAGAGGACCCAGGGGACCCCAGCGGGTGGTGGCAACATCCCCCAAGCCTAGATTTCAGGAGGGAGATTGAACGGGGGGACGTGCAGCACTCGGAGAAGTGTCTCCTTCGTCAGGACCCTGACAGATGTTTAACCTACTCAATTCTGCATCCAGCCCAACTCAGCCTGAGAATACCCATCATTCTACCTGTTCAGTCTTGCGCATAACTCCCAAATTGTATTGGCAGTGACTGAGAAAAAACAACAAAGCCCCAGTCTCCAACTTTCCCTAAGGCTTCGGTCATCTCTAGCCAGCCAGAGGGATGGCCTTCAGGACCAAAAAGCTAGTTATGATTTTGGAGCCATTTCCCCTATTCACAATTTTGCAGTTGCCAAGTGCAACTTGTCGTGCATTTGCATAAACCACTCTAGCCTTTTTCTCTGGGACTCTGTCAGCCACCCAGCACCCTCCACGCGTGGGTCACAGCGCAGTGGCCCCTGGGGGGCAGGATAGGTGCCTCCTGCGGATCCTACACCCTTCCCAGCAGATCTCCTTCCCCTTCCCAAGCTGTGCCTCATTTGCTGCTGGGCAAAACTCTGTCTTGCTGCAAACTCGGTGCCTGCCTGCATGTGTGTAATTGGGTTGGATTTACATTAAGAGGGTTCCCTGTGGTGAAAACTGCACTGCTATTTCCAATCTGAAGCTGCATCAAACATTCAATTTTCTAAGTATCCATCAGCTGTTAGCACTATGAAAAATGGAGTCTCCTCTGATGGATGGACTGAGGGGGGAGGGTGCCCACTCAGTCCTGTAAACCCCCAATTACTTGTGCTCCTAGAGGGGATCATATTCTATGGCTGTGGATAATGAAGTGCTATTCACCTAAGGGTCCATTCATAGCTTCAACAAGCACCTTTGAGAAGTCAGTCAGAGCTGAGAACTGAGTGTCTGATCAGATACATCCTGCCTCAGTTATAAACCCTTCACACTGGCTTCTTATTATTATTAAACTTTTATTTTGTATTGGAGGATAGCCAATTAACCATGTTGTGACAGTTTCATGTGAACAGCAAAGGGACTCAGCCATACATACACATGTGTTCACTCTCCCCCAGACTCCCCTCCCATCCAGGCTGCCACATAACAATAAACAGAGTTTTGTGTGCTATACAGTAGATCCTTGTTGGCTATCCATTTAAAATATACCAGTGCGTACCTGTCCATCCCCACCTCCCTAACTATCCTTCCCCCGATCCTTCCCCCGGCAACCATAAGTCTGTTCTCTAAGTCTGTTGCATCCTTTAAACCAGGGGTCGGCAACCGTTTTCTGTAAAGGGCCAGGGAGTGTATGTTTCTGGCTGTGGGCTATGAGGTGTCTGTTGCACATACTTGGCCCTGCCATTGTAGCTGAGATCAGCCCTGGACCCTGCGTAGATCTGTACAAATGCGAGTGGGTGTGGCTGTGTTCTAACAAAGCATGATTTATGGAAACTGACGGCAGGGCAGGCCAGTCTTGGCCTGTGGGCCAGGGATTGCTGACCTTTAATCTCAATGCCTTACTTTGTCCTACTGAGCCTTGGGACTGGCTTCCTGCCTCCTTTCCTCGTATTTACCACACAGAGTCTCCTGGTCATTCATTCTGGTCTGGGTATGATGACTTCCTTTTACTCCAAGAGCTGTTGAGTTCTTCCCAACCTCAGGATCTTTGCATATCCTATTCCCTCTCTCTGAAGAAATTCTCTTGGCTTTTGACCAGGATGATGCTTCTTCATTCCATCACAGGAGCCCCTCAGAGTTCACCTTTGTGTGGTCTTCTGGTTGAATAGAGCCTCCTTGCAAAGCTTTTCCACCTAAAGCTACTTCCTTCAGTTTCTCTCATTTCAGTCCTTTGGGGGACATATTACAGATATTAATTATCTTATTGTTTACTGATAACTTTCCTCTTGGTTTCTGTTTCCCCACCTCCCCCGACCCCTTGAACTTAAGTCATAAGAAGGCAAGTTCCTTGTCTGTCCTGTCTCACTCGCTGCTTGCTTTTTTTTAAAATTTTAATAATTTTGGCCTTGCCATGCAGTATGTGGGTGTTTGATTCCCTGATCAGGGATCAAACCCACAGCCTCTGCAGTGGAAGTGCGTGCATGCCAAGTCACTTCAGTCATGTCTGACTCCTTGTGACCCTATGGACTGTAGCATATCAGGCTCCTCTGTCCATGGGATTCTCCAAGCAGGAATACTGGAGTGGGTTGCCCTTCTCCAGAGGATCTTCCAGACCCAGGGATCGAACCTGCATCTTTTACATCTCCTGCATTGTCAGGTAGGTTCTTTACCAGTAGTACCACCTGAGAAGCCCCTGCTGTGGAAGAGTGGAGGCTTAACCACTGGATTCTTAACTACTGGACCACCAGGGAAGTCCCTGCTCTCTCTTATTTTTTGGGTCTCTGCTCTCTTATTTTTTGGCAGAGTGCTCAACACATAGTGGTCTTTGGATTTGAAAAGCAAATACTTAAGGCCTCTCAATGAATGATCACTGGATCAGTAAAAGGCAGTCCTCAACCTCAGGGAGTTTTAAATCAAGTAGGAGAGTGAGAGAGATGAATAATCACAACTCACAAGGTGAGCAGGATTATGACCATTGTATGTCTGAATACCAGGGGTCTGGAGGGATCTCTGAGCAAGAAGCCTGCCAGAGCCAAGTGGACCCAGAGTGGATAAAGAATAGAGTCAGGTAAAGAGATAGATCCACAGTGAGAAGCAAGGGTGTGGGGCAAGGCAGGAAGGCAAAGAGTTCACATTCTATAGACAGGAACAAGAAAAGAAGCAAGAAGGTAACAGATATTATGGAGCCTGACGTTGATGTCAGCTACTCAAGGATTTCACGTGATTTTCTTGCAAATAGTATTATTGTACTAATTCTACAAATACAGAAATGGAGGATCAGAGGGGGCAAGTGACCAAACAAAGCTCACGCAGCTGGCAAGTCAGGATTGGTACTAAAGTCTTCTTTGATGCATATCACACGATCCAAAATGCAGAGTAAGAGCAATGTATGCATTAACTGGCCTGTGGTTTTCCTTAGGAAAGGGTTTCCTTTTCTCCAAATCTTGCCCTAGATTTAACGATCTTCATCTTCATCTTGATGAACCCCTTGGGAGCTCTTTGGATCCTCTAGATGCTCCTTGATTGGGCCCAGGCAATTCCACTGGATAAGAGTGAAGGGAGAGAGGGAAGGAGGGAAAGAGAGACTTTCCATGAGTGTCTCATCAGCTATGTATTCCTGATTTCATTTGATCCTCACGGTAGCCACACTGGCATGGAAACAACTGTCCCATTTTACAGAAGAGTTAACCGTGGATGAAGAGGATTATCAGCCCACGGTCTCCCAGCAACTAAGAGCTGGACTTCCAACCCCTGTCCTGTGTCCCCCACCCCACACGGTCTCAACACCCTGAAAGCAGCTCCAGCTTCTAGAGAACTGATTGGGACGCAGCGCTCAGAAGGGTGATCAGGGAGCTGGTTCATCTGGCCTCTTTCAACGGTGACAGCCTCTCCTAAGCAGAGACTCAGAAAGGGAAAATGAGAGCACACCTGTCTAAGTGGGGCCATCAAGTTGCCGGGGGTGAAGCTATTAGATATATGAGGAATTTTTTAGGCAATTCTACTGGGGAAAAGGAAAAAAGTGCTTACCACTTTCTTTCTTTCTTTTTTTTTTCTGTTCTCCCCACTGAGTGTTCATATAAACCTGGGCGATGGAGAGGAGAGGAGGCAGCGTCTGAAAGCCCGTCGGTCTCCTTCTCCCCAGGGAGACTGGGAGTGATTTGATTCTGCCTGCTAACGTTGTTCGAGCCCGACTTCATCTCCCCCAGTCCTCATCAGAGCTGCTAATAGGCCCTTCAGAGCTCATAAAGAGATGACCAAATCTGGGGCTGGGGGACTCCAGCTCATTTATCTTCTGCAGGCCCGATCAGATCTGATTTTCTGCGCTGACGTCTGGATGCTCAAGTGTGGTCCAGCCCGCGTCTCAGACATCTGCTCAGCCTGGCTGGGTGTGAGGACCCCAAGGAGGGGCTGGGGCCCATTGACCCGCTGGGGTCTCACTGTTCTGACATGGCAGACAGACAGTTCCCTGCCAGCCGTATCGATCTGTGGACGAGAAAATAAAAGTGTTTAGGCTCGGAAGGAGTGATGAAGCCCAGTAATGGGAGTGTCAGTTACCGCTTTGGGTCCCCTGCATGCTGCAGTGCCTTCTGTGAGCATGTGGCTGTGTACATCTGCACGATCCCTGAGCCTCTTGTTATGTCTATGTCAATCAATTTGTAAGCTTCGGCCAGGGGAGGATGTCAAACAAATGTGGAGTCACAGCTACACATAGATACCAGCCCCCCAACCAAGAATACATTTACCAAATCTGTATTAGTACCTATTAAAGACTAATAACATTCTGCAGCCTTGAAAACCAATTGTTTTTAGCTGAAAGTTGGGTTCATCTTTCCCATGAATATCTCTTAATTCTGTAATTAGAAGAGGTTGTTTGCACACACACCAAAAAAATAATAATAATAATAATAATTGGGAGATTCTCTTCAAGTATGTTTAACCCATATGTTCTTCAATTAAATGAAACAGAGAATGTGATGATAATAATAATTACCATCATTTGAGTGCTTCTGAAGTTCACCAGATGCACAGCCATCACTGACTTCTCATAGAAACGCTGCAAGGCAGGCACCCTTAATGGCACCACGTTGCAGATGAGAAAACTGGGGATTAGGGGATGTTCTGGCTAGCTGTTACTGTGTAACTAACTGTCACACAATAGCATAAAGCAACATCCATTTTAGTTGACTCATAGATTCTATGGATCAGAAATTCAGAAAGGGCAGAGCAGGACAGTATTCCCCTGCTCGATGAAGTCTGGGTCCTCTCCTGGGGTTTCATGAGTGGTTGGAGTAACCTGAACAACTGGGGTTGGAATAGTTGAGCTGGGGAAGCCACTTTTAAGATGGCTTCTCCTCTTCCATACTTGGTGCCTAGGTTGAGCCGGCCAAAGAATAGGCTCAGCTAGAAATGTAGACTGCAGCGTCTGCCATGGCCATGTCAACACGGTGGTCTCTGGATAATCAGCCTTCTTGTATGGTGGCCCAGGACTCCAAGAGTGAGTGCTCCTAGAATCTAGGCAGAAGTTGCCTGGACTATTACGATCTATCCTTGGAACAGTGACATTGGTCACCTCTATAAACTCTATGGGTCTAAGCCGTCCCAAGTCCAAATAGACTTGAAGGAAAGGGACACAGTCTTCAATTGTCAATGGGGGAAGAGTCAAAGAACTGGGTACTGTGCTTTAAAACTATCCCAAAGAGGTTAACTAACCCTCTCAGATTTCACAGTGTGGAAGAGACAGTTCAGAGATATGAAGCCAGGTAACTCTTGCCTGGAAAATCCTGTAGACGGAGGTGCCTGGTAGGCTGCAGTCCATGGGGTCTCTAAGAGTTGGACATGACTGAGTGACTTCACTTTCACGCATTGGAGAAGGAAATGGCAACCCAGTCCAGTACTCTTGCCTGGAGAACCCCAGGGACAGGGGAACCTGGTGGGCTGCCGTCTATGGGCTCGCACAGAGTTGGACACAACTGAAGTGACTTAGTAGCAGCAGCAGCAATAATCTGACCCCTTCTCTCTTAGTGGCCATATGGTACTTCAAGCATTGATGGATATGCAACAGATGCTAAGTTTTTGTGCATAACTTATTGATCTGTAGGACAGACCAAGAAATAGACAAGAAGCATTTTTTTTAGGGAGTAGGTGAGAGTGGTGACAATCTGGAATCAGGTTGTGAAAGGGAAGTTTCAAAAGCGTTTGCTTTCAGGAATGCTTTCACAATCAAAATAAAAACCATGATACCTTCAGACCACAGAGGAATTGAAGAATTTTTCTTGAGCTAAGTTTTTGCATTTGCACTATGGAAAAGTCCCTGCCCTTATAGTAGAAAAGACCCATGGTGGTCAGGAACCAGATAGTTGACTCAAAGAATTGTCAGCTTTATTTCCACGAACACTGGGAGAACCCAGAAGACATGAGGCTGAAGTTTGCCAAGAACTTATTTGATTCTTCAGAACCTGTGCTTGTAAGTGTTCAGTCCGGATCCAGCCTCAGGGCTTCTCAAAGGAATAGACTGTATATCCAGGATGGCTGGGCTGGGCTGGGAGTTTGCAGGGTTTGCAACCTGCTTGCAAAATTGAAGAGTCTTTGGTGACGACCCCTCCTGTTTCTCTTTAAGGGGGATAAAATTATAAGGAGTGATTTCTGAGGATCCAAAATGGGCAAGAGGTCATGGGAGTGTCCAGCTGAGGCTCTGAATCCAAGTTTTGGACAAAGTGTCCTGGCTTCACCTTTGAATGACATCTGGACCAAAGAATCAACAACTGGCCAGGCATGTTCTGGCTGCCAGGGCAGGGCAAGGAAGCTTCTTGCCTTACCTGAAGAGACAAGTTTATTCTCAGCTGGCCTCCCTGGAGGGTGGAGGGTTGTGCCAGGGAGGAACACCCTGGTGGTCTGCCTCTGGAGGTACTGAGCTCATAGCACATGGAGGCAGCCTGGCTGATGATACATGTGGGCAAGACTGGGCTTTGTGGACAGACCCTGGCTGTTTATTCACTTTGATGATTGGTGTCAGTGTTTGGGTGGCTTGAAGTGAGGTCTCTCTCACTGAAGGTGCAGGCTTCTCTGGGAATCCTGATAGCTGAGCCATTTAACTCTGAGGGTTTCCAAATGCTGAGGGTTTGTCTTGGGGTGGGTACTCCCTGAAGCAGATCCCAAGGCCAAGATTCCAGTACAAGTAGATTATTTGGGAGGTCCAACACAGACAAGGAAATGGGTAAATGAGACAAGGCAGTAAGGAAGAGTGTGATATCAAGTGAGTTATAGTGGGGGATTGGAGCTGACTCCTGTGTCTGGAGCTCTGTGTAATACAAGCACTTAGAGAATCATTCCATCTGAGGAGTCAGGGAGCTGGGGTATTTATACACCAGAGGTCAAGGGTCACTAGTTGAAACCTATTGGTGAGCTTGTAATTTTTAATAACATTTCTAGAAAACAACCAAACAAAAATTCAGACTTACATACCAAGTCTCTGATAAGCAGAGAATCTTCTTCCTGGAAAAAGCACATATGTACTTCTAAAAAAATTTGGTGTACAATTTCAGGAGACTGTTGGATTCCCGAAGACCCTCCATGGACCCCCCGTCCCCCTACATGAAATTTCAGGTAATAGTGACAAGTATCTCACCATCAGGGCTGGACCATCCTCCAGCCTCCTTCTTTTGCTGCCTCAGATTCTGACCATCTTTTTTGGAGGGTCATATGGCTCTGGATCCAAGATTTAAAAATCTATAAGCTAGAAACTTATGCTGACTGTCCATATTCTAGAAATCTGTACCTTGAAGAGCGGATGACGGTAGCCCCTTTTCAGGCAGGTTTATGGACATGAGTCTGAGGGAACTCCGGCAGTTGGTGATGGACATGGATGTCTGGAGTGATGCGATTCATGGGGTCGCAAAGAGTTGAACACGACTGAGCGACTGAACTGACTGACTGACTGATACATAATCAATCTCTAGCCTAAGTTCTCCAGGGACGAGAAAGCGAAGCATCTCCTCCAGGGGTCCCTGTGGAAATTTGTACTTTTCTATTTTAGGTCCAATAGCGAGGTTGCCATGAACAGTCCAATCCTGTTCCCATTTGTTCAGTCTCCTGAGACAGGGATGGATAGTCAAAGTGAAGCCTTGAAGGAACATGGAAATATGAACACAAGTGGTTATTAGGGTAGAGGTAATCTGGGTCGTTCTTTTCTAATTTTGAGTTGTCTGTTTTTCTGGTATAACACTGCTTGAACAATACGTTTTAAAAAGAACCCCAGTGAGATCAGAGTTTAGAAATCATCTCTATTTTCAGGTAGAACAAACAAAAGAAGATGAACTATCCCAATACAATCAGTAAGGCTTTTATTGTTCACCAGTAGACTAATTTTGTTCTCTGTTTCTAAATTTTTTTAATAGTATATTCTTCCCTTGTGTCTTTCAAATGCAAAAGGCAACACCACACATTCCAAGACATATATGATATCCTCAAGTTATGTTTTAAACACCAGAACCTCTTGCCCTTCCTCTTTTGCAAGGCTTTTAATGACTCTGTGCTTTGAGAATGCTGTTCCTGCTGCCTCTAATGCCTTCCCGCTGAGCCTTCCTGGGAAATTTGTACTTTTCTATTTTAGGTCCAATAGCGAGGTTGTCTCTTTAGCCTTGGTGAATCCATAGACAGAGGTGCTCCTTCTGTTTTCTCTACTCCAGTCTCCTTTTGCCCAGCCTCTGTCTTACTATGGGACATATTTTATTTTTAATTATTTGTTTCCATGTTTGTCTCTCTCTCTGGATCCTTGAGGGGAGGGATGGAGGTTTATTTATAACTTAATTGCAAAACCCAGCTAAAACCTGGCTTGTAGTCTAAGCCCAATAAGTGCATGCAATAATCTTGCAGAAGCACCTGAGACCCTTACTAGCAGCTGCAGCGTCGTGTTGATATTATAAGGAAATATTGTGACTTGTGGAGTGGAGTCCTTTCTCAGTCTACCGTTGTGTCTACTGTCTACTGTCACAGGCTGCCTCTTTCTACCCACCTGTGTGCTTTTGATGTCCAAGGCTAAGACTGCCAATCATAGACTTTTGGTTCCAAACCCTATCCTCATCTCCATTCCTTTCCTCTCCACCATACAGAAATGAAAGAAAAGGGGACTTCCCTGGTGGGTCAGTGGTGAAGACTCTGGAGTTCCAAGGCAGGGGGTGCAGGCTCCATCCCTTGTCAGGGAACTAAGAGCCCACATGACATATGGCCAAAAGAAAAAGAAAGAAAGAAAAGGTCTTCAGTCTCAACTTTCCTGTTCATAATTAGGTATATTTGTTGAGTGCTTACACTCTGACACTGTACTAACTGCTTTCATCGATTAACTCATTTTATTTTCATAAGAGCTCTATTCACATAGCCTCTCATACATTTGAATACTTCAGAAATACTAATCAAGTAGATGGTGTGGTCAAGATTCAAGGCAGGGAAAGAAGGAGGCTGGACAATGGTACAGCCCAATTGCTAGATAAATGTCACCCTACATTTAATATGCCTAGAAGTAGTCATGTGATCACACCTAAGGATAGGCAGGCTGGAAAGACAGGCAGTCCTGGGTGACCCAGAAGAGGGATATAGAAAAGGATTTGGGAGCCCCTATATATAGCGCCATTTCTAACATTTCAGCAGAGACAATAAAGAGGAGATGGAAGAGTTTTCAAGCGAGAAAGAATCCCACATGGAAAGACTATAAGCTGGGGAAAAAAGCTGGCCTCTTGATGAGTAGAAGGATGTCATTATGTCTGGCACATAATAAGCAAGGAAGAAAAAGCTATGAGACAAATTAGGAGAGGTTGGCAGGAGCCAGGTCATTTAGGATTTGCTTCTGAGAGCTATAAGAAACCACCAAAATGTTTTAAGCCAGGGACTGTCACGACCGTTTTCAGAAGCTCACCCTAACTGAAGCTTGGAGGAGTGTCTGTATGGGAGAAATAGGAGCAGGGAGACAACTCAAGAGGTTGTTATTGAAGGTCAGGAAGGAGATGATGGTGGTTCAGAATGGGTGATAGGGTCAGTGATTGTATTCCCACTTTGTAACTCACGGAAGTAACAGTGTATGCTGCAACCTAAAATTTGCTCCTTACAGTTCAAATATTCATTCCTCTCATGTTTGATTAATAGGTTGTTTATTGTGTTGTTCTTCTGTGTATAATACCGTATCGGTCTGTGTCTGTTTTCTAAGCACAAGCATCTGTTACCAAGTTTCTGACTAAGGGATATTCAATGTAAATGCTAAGGAAGTGAAGAGAAGGAAGAAGGGACACTTGGCCGGGATTAAACCAAGGAGCAATTCATAAAGAGTGCGGAGATTCTGGCAGGGCTCTGGGGGATGGAGAAGCCATAGGAACCACAGCAAGAATGAGGCCTCCAGAGACAGTGCTCTGTTTTTTTGCCTTGGAAGCAGCCTTATGTGAGTTACTTTAGATGCCCTGGACTTTGTAGAAAGGTTTTGAAACACTGATGAAAAGGATGCAGACTTTTAAATCCAATAGAAATGGGTCTAAATTTCGGTTTTTATCTCTACAAGTTGTGTGATCTGGGAAAAGATGTCTCCCAGCTTCAATTCCTCATTTATAAAACACCAATTGTATCGGTCAGCTTGGCTGAATTAACAAGCATCACCAAGATCTCATTGACTTAAAACAAACTTTCATTTGTCACTAAGTTGTAGGTCCCCTGCTATGCCTCTGATCAGTGTGCTTTCTTATCCCAGGACCCAGGCTGTGACCTATTCTTGGAGCAGAAGGAGAGAGCAAGAGAGAGAGCAGAAACTTGTTCTGAGAGCTTCATCCAGTTGGTCCAAGATAGTCGTGTGTGCTTGCTAAGTCGCTTCAGTCATGTCCCACTGTTTGCAACCCCATGGACTGTAGCCTACCAGGCTCCTCTTTCATGGAGTTCTCTAAGAAGAATACTGGAGGGGGTTGCCATTTCCTTCTCCAAGGGATCTTTCCAACCCAGGGATCAAACCTTTGTCTCTTGTGGCTCCTGCTTTGCAGGCAGATTCTTTACTGATGAGCCACCGGGGAATCCTGAAGACAGTCACATCACTCAANTAGTTCAAGGTGTTTCAGTCTTCTGCAACCAAAGTATTCCTTAGTCATTCAGCAGTGTTTACTGAATGTCCTCAATATGTAAGCACATTACATTAAAGATGAGTTAGTTGGAGATAGTGCCCTTAAAACAAGAGTCTTCAGAAATATAAAATATGTTTATATATATATATATATATATATACACACATACATATTTAAAACTGGGTGAAGGTGGCCAACAGGTGCAAACTTATTAAGTCCCAGGTATGGTGACTTCAAAGAAGTTAAAAGAAAAAAATAAGAAAATATAGTCCTTCTATATAATCATACATATTATTAATATATAAAATATGTGGTAACTGTAAACCAAGACCAAAAAGTCTGGATCCTACAGGATGAAGTACTGCTGAATTCCCCAACAGGATGATCAAGGAAGGGTTTGTGATCAAAGTGACACTTGAACCTGGTTCTTGAGAGATCGGTCAGGTGTGGGCAGAAAGGACTGGAGTGTTCTGTGCAAGAGGGATAGTAGAGAAAGGCTCAGAGGCAGAAATGTACCAGGCACATGTGGGGAGCAGCTCATAATTGACTCTGTCTGAACATATGCTTTTCATCTACAGTATTACAGTTGTTTTGCTTCTTATGTCAATATGATTTTTTACTTCTTTAGGCGCTAAAGCTGGGAAAGCCTAGTAAATGTTGTCTTCCCATTCCAGAATTCTATGCTAGCTGGATCCCAGTGGAACATCATCTACCGATTAATCTTGTGTAATTGACTTGCCTGAGACGTTCCCTACTTTCATCACAGTTTTGCTTCACAGTCAAAGAGAACTCACCATCTGGAAGTCGTCTTTTTTTTTTTAAGGCCAAATTCTCTTTCACAAAGGGCCTATTTTCATTTCTAAGTGTCACATAAAGCCCTACAATGTTCTGCTGCTCCTTCTTTGCTTTGAGTTTCCTGTTGTAAAAAGTAAGCAAAACGGTCTGAAAGTAAGTTATATTCTTCTTGTCTGTGCTACAATCCAGCACCAAACACATCAGACAAATTCTGACACCTTTAGCTTTCAGCGGGGGCTGCTTACCTTGGAGTTAGGCTATAGTTGAAAAAGACAAGTTCTGAGCTCAGAATGGGGAAAGCAGCCTGGAGACAATCGGGACAGGCTAAACTCTTAGTGGGCTTAATAAGGAGAGAGTATAAATAGGGATCACATAGCCTTACAGAAAATTCCTGCTTATTTTTACTCCTTAGGCAGAGGTGCTATGTTTAGCCTTCAGTCACTGTGCTAACCTCACTAAAGTAAGCCTGGTATTTATTTTCATTCCAATCAGTAACATCCATTCTCTTTCTCAAATCCTAAGTGAGTGATGGAAACTGCAGCCCAGCTGTTTACCTCTAGCTGACACATTTT
This sequence comes from Neotragus pygmaeus, assembly GCA_006410875.1. Classification (NCBI taxonomy): domain Eukaryota; kingdom Metazoa; phylum Chordata; class Mammalia; order Artiodactyla; family Bovidae; genus Neotragus; species Neotragus pygmaeus. The sequence continues at coordinate 1,087,933 of SJYV01014018.1, read as the reverse complement.
AACAAGGCATCTCACATTGTAGAAGTCACTGTGCAGCCTTTGCTTTTGGAATCTTTGCTTTTCTATCAATCCAGGGTCTTTCTGAGTTCTCCTTAAGAGGTGACTGTTCGTATCCTCACATGTTTCTGGTACTTGAGCACTAAGATAAATTTCCTAATTTGACATCTTTTCAGTGAACAGGCATTCATTATATTGAAGACCCTATGTGTCAACTTAGGCAAATCCACCAATCAGAATTCTTGATTCAAGTAAAGAAAACTCGGCCCACCTTCCATAGGCTGACATGGAACTTACTGGTTCACCTACATAATTGATAAGCAAGGAACCTCTGCTTCACACATGCATGGATCCAGGCACTCAGACGTGGCTGTTGGGACCCAGCTCCTGCCATCTCTCAGCTCAGTGTCCCTCTGTGTTGACTCTTCATAGATAAGCACTTTCTTTTTGATTGTAAGATGGTTGCCACCAGCTGGACTGACTTCCTTAAAAGCCCAACTTCAGGAAAAAAGAGAGAACCTCCCTTCCTTAAAAGTTTGAATGAGGCATTTGAATCAGACATTGAATGGTGCCTGATTTCTCGTTGTCCACACTGCATCACCTGTCCAGTCCCTTATCCAGTATCTGTGACCGGGGTGTGGGATACTCTGCTGGGCTGGGCCTGTGTCTCCTGCTCTTCCTTGCCTGGCTGAAAGGAGAAGAATCGGCACTCCAAGCACAAGGATTGTGAGTACTGGGGATGGGGTGGGGTGCTGTCCCCGGAGGAGAGTTGACCCAGACCACAAGTGTCTACTCTGCAGGCCTTTCTGACATGGATTTGGTGAAGCATTTGGCATCTATAGATGCCAGGAGGCAAATCTTTACTGCTTTTTATTGTTGTCCCCAATAGTTCCTTACATGTCCTCTGAAAATGTCACTTTTTGAGTCCAAATGGTTGTTGTAGAGTGTCTTATTTTAGTCCTAGTTAACTGGCTCCTTCCAGAAGAACATAGTTTATAGTTTTAAAAAATGAAGAAAATATCGTCTTTTTACTTAGCTCTGGACAAAACTGATTCACTTAAAAAACAAATTTCTGGGAAAGGTTTCATTATCAGAGCCCATTACAGATCGTTAGCGGACACCAGGCAAACACCGGTGCGCCTGGGCCCAGTATCCATTAGTTTTAATGACAGTGTTGGGAGGAGTGCATCTGAGCATCTGAATAATTGGAGGGAAAGGCACCTCAAAGCACTGGCCCCTTCTCTTCTGTGAGAGCCTTAGACACACGGGGACAGTGTATCCTCTGGCTCAGCGGCTCTGGGAGCTCCTCAGGCCAGGCCCCTGGGTGGTGGCATCTTCCGGTGGCTTGCCAGAAATGGCCGAGCAGCCAGGAGCCAACTCACTGAGCTGTGCACCAGTCTCCAACTTGTGGTGACGTTGTCCAAAGCCTACGAGTGTGGATAAGAACTGAGTCTTCTGCCAGAATCACACTGAGCTGCTGGAAAATTCCACCTTAGTTTGATCATCCAGGGCCTGATTCATATTCCTGAGAACAAATTTTGCTCTCAAAAATTGAAAATGTAATGATGGGAAGTCAAGTCTCCATAAAACTTAGGATGATGGTGGTGGCGGTGATTGTAGCTAACACTTGGTAAACATGGCTGTACCAGGTTCTTGACATGTATTTACTAATAATGTGGTAATACATGAGGGATTGTTATCACCCCGATTTTACATGTAAGAAAAGAGCACAGAGAGATTGCCTAACTTACCTGAGGGTAGAGGTGGAATTTGAACCCAGGCAGTCAGATTCTAGTATCCCCCACCCTTAGTCTCTATGGTTAAAACGCTCTTCCAGAGGAGATTGGGTGAGGACAGGCTTCCAAGGTTGGGCAAGCAAAGCAGCCCCACCACGCTCTCCCTCTCTCACCTCCATTCCCTGTATGACTGAAGTTCAAGGGCTCGGCAAGTTTGCGAGGTTAAGAAGGACGTAAAAGAATAAGTAGCAGTGAATGAGTGCCTGAAAAAAGAGCTCAGGCCAAAGTTTAAGAGAAGGAGGGAGAGAGAGGAGAACAGGAAGGAGATGGGATAAACTGTAACAAAGAACAGAGAATATAAAAGATGAAAATGGGGGATTCCGGGGAGTTCGGAGAATGGGGTAGACGTTTAGTGGCCATCTGCTACTGCCAGGCACTAGTCTTGAGATTTTACGTGATCTAACCTTCCTTACCCCACTTCTTCTGAGGGATTCCTGTCCACAGTAGTAGATATAATGGTCATCTGAGTTAAATTCACTGAGTGACTGAACTGAACTGAACCTTCCTTACAACCTAGCAAAGTAAACAACCACTTTTTACAGAGGGGGAAACTGAGTTTCAGGTGGATGAAGTGACATCCACAAGGTCATAGAGCTGGCAGGAAGCAGAACCAGAATGTTAAAAAGAGGCCTGTGTGAGCCTCAGGCCAGCAGGTCTTCCGTGTCTTGAGGATCAGTCCGGGGCACAGGAGAGAGACTAATCTTTTCTGGCAATGGTTTGTGGCCTGGATGTGAGCCACAGTTTGGATCTGGAGTTCTGACAGATACTGGGAGATAAGACTGATACAGCCCATCCTTGGCTGGAAGGCACTGGCTGCTTTCTCCCATTTGCAAGGAAGGGAGAGAAAGGGAATGCAGTTTCAGAGCACGCCTCTGTTCTTCCAAAGTTTCTAACTTTCTAGGGCGAACTCTTTAGACCACAAGTATGCTGGCAGAAGTGCTCGTCTCTCCTTAAGCACTCCATAAACCTCTAATCTCAGGTAAGCAGTGATTTTTCATAGTCATGAGATTTCCTTACATTTGCTCATTTCTGCCCTTTAAAGACGACAATAAAAACTTTCCTCCAGAAGCTGACCATCTGTTGTCACTTACACTTTCCTCCAATTGAAGAGGGGGCAGCAGGGTGTTTGCATTTCAGTCCATCTCTGGTGTCGACACTATCTCACAACCTACTGATCTCAGTTCCAGTGTGCTCTTAAGTTTGTGATTCAGGGATTGAACTTGCTCTCCCGTTTTTTCCCTTCCCTCCCATTTCTTGCTTGGAAGGTATAACTATTCCCCTAAAGAATGGAGAGATTTCTGTACACTTATCAAAGGAGGGCTTTACGACTTGCATATCATATCCATTTCAGGAATCTTTGTAGCAACCGTTACATAAGTTGGCTCCTGTTGCCAGCTAAAACCAGCTTTCCACGACTCGTAAGCCTTTACTAAGTGCAGGCATTTGTTTTTTATTTCGGGTCTTTGTGTGCCAACGAGTTCTGTATGATGTTTGTGCATTTAGAGCACAGTTGCGTGACAGTGCAGGCAAGTGTGTTCCATGTGTCAGGTATTTGGTGACACGTATCCTCCAAGCATCGGTGATAAACAAAACAGGAAGCTCATGACTCCATCTCAAAATACGCACGCAGTAGAGTAAACTTAGACTGAAGAATGGCGGCTTAACAAAAGCTGAATGAAGAAGGGGTTATTCACCATCCGAGTACCCTCCATTATCTAGCAGCCATGATGAGGAAGGGAAAAACATGACAGAATGTATAATTCAGCTTTCTCTTCAAAGAAAGCATACGTGTTCACTGAGTTGCAAGTTTTGATATTAATTTGTCATATGAATCTCTGCATTAATGATTTTGAATAGGACGGTAGACTACATCTTCGCTAGCAGTTTTATCCAACGTATAAGTCATGCAGCTGTTTCTCTCACTGGTTCTGACCGACTGTAGAGTAAAAGCTAAGCTGAAGTACTGAAAGGCCCTTTGTATTTTGGTGTCCAGAGGAGAACAGCCTTGACAAAGCATGTGGTTTTTTGGTTGCAGAGATCATGGGAAGGCAGGAGCTCTCTTAGAAGAAGGCTGTCCTGTGTCTCCTCAGCCCTGTTTTGACAGGTGACTCTAAAGTTTTTAAGAATATAAACATCTGAAGGCAATGGCACCCCACTCCAATACTCTTGCCTGGAAAATCCCATGGACGGAGGAGCCTGGAAGACTGCAATCCATGGGGTCGCTGAGGGTCGGACACAACTGAGCGACTTCACTTTCACTTTTTCACTTTGCTGCATTGGAGGAGGAGGTGGCAACCCACTCCAGTGTTCTTGCCTGGAGCGTCCCAGGGACGGGGGAGTCTGGTGGGCTGCCGTCTATGGGGTCGCACAGAGTCGGACACGACTGAAGCGACTTAGCAGCAGCAGCAGCAGTGCAGATACCTGTGTTGATGAAAAGAACATACCAGAGGCACAGATTATGTTTTATTGAGGAAATGAAGCAGGCTGATAGACATCTTTGTCACCATGGGGTTCATTTGAATTCAGCAAGCCAAGTAGCTATGGTCTGCTAATACTGTGCTGGGTGCCTGGAATTTAGGATTCCGTTCCTAAGAAGACCTGCTCCCAGGTCCCTTCCAGGTGGCCTGACAGTGCTGTGAGGGAGGTAGGCTCAGGACGCCGTGGGATCCAGAGGAATCCTGGATTCCTGTGGGCTGCATCTTGGGAAGTGAAGTTACCCATGTGAAGACAGGAGACCTTGTAGGCCATCGAAAATGCTCAAACACATAAAAGGAGGCAAAGATACTGAATGTTCAAGAAATGGCAAGCCATTCTGCAGTTTGTGCAAGAAACACGGGGCCTGGGAGAAAGAGGAGTCAGAAGACTGCAGCATCACCCCAGGGCCAAGACTCACCACAGATGTGTTTTTAAGATGGGGCCAAGATGTTTCTCAAAAAAAAGGAAGTGGCTTTAGATTGTTTTGTTAATAGTAATTACCATTTTCTTGATTTTTTTATTAACTTCAGGCACTTTGCTTAGCAATTTACCTATGTGTTATTTTATTTAATCCTCACAATCAGCCTCTGAGGTAGGTATCGTTTTCCCATTTTATAGAGAGGAAACTGAGCGGTGGAAAAGTTAAATAATTGGCTCAGAGTCCAGACATTTCAGCTCCAGAAACTTCTCACCAACTTGTTGTTTGGGAGTTTGGGATTTTTTTTTTTTTTTNGATGTATTTCAAAATTAAAAAAAAATTCATTTTGTATCGGCATATAGCTGTTTTAAAATGTTCTGTTAGTTTCAAGTGTACAACAAAGTGATTCAGTTGTGGGTGTGTATATATATATATTCTTTTCCCATGTAGATTATTACAGAATGTTGAGTAGAGTTCCCTGTGCTATATAGTAAGTTCTTGTTGATTATCTATTTTATATTAATACAGTGATGTGTATATGTTAATCCTGAACTCTTAACGCATCCCTCCCTAACCCTAATGATATTGACGCTGTAATCTCTCTGATGTTGCTCTTCCATCTTTCTAGTCCCGCTGAAAATGTCCTAGTTCTAGCCTTCAATATCTCTTTTTAAAAAACATTTACTTACTTGGCTGCACCAGGTCTTAGTTGTGGCACACAGGCACACAGGATCCGGTTGTTTGGTTTTTATTTTTTTTTCCAGCTGTGACATGTGAATTCTTAGTTGCAGCATGTGGGATCTAGCTCCCTGACCAGGGATCAAACCTGGGCCTCCTGCACTGGGAGTATGGAGCCTTAGCTCCTGGACCCCAGGCGTCTGACTCACGTCTCTGCTTCCCTGATTTATTCTCTTCAGTCTGTCCATTACTCCCTCAGAAGCATCATCTTCTTGCTCAGAATAGCCTTAGGCTCCTGTAACCTGCAAACCAATACCCAGAATCCACATCCCACACCTAAATCCCCTAAGAACTCCCCTAAATCCCCTCTCCGATCTCAGCTTTCGTTCGAGTTCCGTGCTTTTTGAGATCAGCAGATATGATCATGTTCTCAATGTCCCCAACTCAGTATCTTCCATCTGTCAAAAATATCCTTTTCCCATCTCCATTTGTGAGTAATTAATATCAGAAAGTCCATCCTCCTTTTTAGTGATCAAATCAAAGGCAAACCACTCTAAGAAGGGTTCTTGTAACTCCTACCTCACCTCATAACTAGTAAGGATCATACTCTAAGTCCCCAGTGCCAACCTTCTTACTTCTATTTTACTTCCTCTGAGAATTACAGGTTTCCTTGCTGAGAGTAGAGGGTACCTGTGAGCCTTTTGTAAGCTGGAACGACAATAAGTGAAGAAACAGTTATCTTAGGACACATCTTGCTAACAGATGCATAAAATTAATCGAGATAAAACAGAGATGCTATGGCAGCTTGACGCTGAGATGCTGAGTGTCATTCTTGAGGAAGGTGCCTTGGTGGTGCCTCTCTCTCTGCTTGGGGTGCATGCTGTCTCTAACAGACTTACTGCAAAACAAACACTGAATGCTATTTTTGCTTTATGCTTTTTTTTTTTTTTTGGGTAAAAGTGAAAATTCTCTTTGGATTTCTTTCGGTTAATGAAAACAGGTTCTAACATAGGTCTTTCATAAAGTGAACTTTTGAAAAGTGGAAGAGACCTGTATCTGAGTTTGTGCCTACATTAAACACTGGCTGGGAACTCCATGAATGAATGAATCACAGTATTCCAAACTGAAACTGCCCCGGCACCCAGGAAGTTCATGGCAGCATGATAGGTTGCAACGAAGAAGCCAATTCTTCATCTCTCTCGCTGTCTGCACTCCTTGCCTTATGATTTCAAAGTACCCACTCACTCAACCCTGACCCTGGGTTTGGCCATGCCATTTACTTCGGCCAACAGAGTGAGGTGGAATGACGATGAGCTAGTTTTAACTTCCAGCCCAAGAGGCATTGCCTGTTTTCAGGTGCTTTCTTGCAGCTTGCCATAATCTTACACACCTGGGCCAGCCTGCTGGAGGGTACGAGATACATGGAACAGAGCAGAGCCACTCCACTTGCTACAGTTAAGATCATCATAGTTAAGTCAGATGTGTGAGTGAGCCCAGTCAAAAATCAGTAGAGTCTCTAGATTACTTCCCAACTTACCCAGAAGCATAAGCAAACAATTCTTTTATTGAATGCCACCAAGGTATTGTGGATGTTGGCATTATTCTAGCCAGACATAACTGATGCAGGTGAACCAAAATGCATCCAGTCATCTCCAGGTGTCAGTAGATAGCAATTCTCCTCCTTTAAAGTCTTAGGTACAATGATGAAAAAAAAAGAATACATACATATATGTACATATATATATATATATGGCATTTACTTACACATATATATACATACACAACTGTACCAAATTTTTATTTATAGTTAGATTAAAATACTATATATGCATACATACTATAAATATAAAACACACATATGTATGATGTTGCTATACATATATGCCATTTGTGTATTTATATAGATCTGTGCCTAAAGGCACACATAAGATGTTGAGGTGAACTTCTGGAGAATAGGACAGGGGCATGAGGCAAGGGAGAGAATTTAGAGTTTGTGTTTTATTCTTTCATGTATTTCTTGACCTTATAATGAATATATCATAATTTAATAACTTACAATCTAATTAAAATAAGTAAAACAATTCATGCTAACGGTAGAAAATTTGTCTGTAAGGAAGAATAAAGCAAATGTTTTTAAAACCTCGCATGCATATTCTTTATGGGTTCTCTCATGAGATGACACAAAGACTATGTTTTTGTCAATTCTTTTAACATTTCATCTTTACTCTTTGAAATTTTAATCAGTTTAAATCAAATTAGGTCAATTATACGAGGTAAGTGATGGTGGGGGGTATTTTGTCTTTCTCGAAACCCCAGAATATTTAACCCATCATCCATGCCATGTTTATTTAATAATCCTACCCCACACTTTGAATTATTTAATACTTTTATTTTTTATTCTGCATTTGAATTACTGTAGCTTTTTAGTATGTTTTGACATCTGGTAGGGCAGATTTCGCCTTTTTCATTTTATTTTGTTTTTACATTTTGAGTCACTTTCATGCATTTCTTTTGTCTAGCTGAATCAGAAACAGGCTGTCAAGTTTTCAGCAGAGATACACACAGACTTTTGAAATTTTTGTCTTTCACTAAGATTTGAGAGTTTCCTTTCTTCCCCCTCCTCTTCTTCCTCCTTCACCTTCTTTTTCTTCTTCATTTTTCAGTGTTGTTTAGTTACCAAGTTATGTCCACCTCTTCTGCGACCCCAAGGACTGAGGTCCGTCAGGCTCTTTCATCCATGGGATATTCCAGGCAAGAATATTGGAGTGGGCTGCCATTCCCTTAATTTTTTACCTTCTTTTAAAAATCTGTACTTCTCTCTCATGCCTCCCTCTCCTTCTTCTCATTCTTCATCATCCTTATTTCTTCATCTTAATCTCCGTCTCTTTATTGGTTGCTATTTACATGATAAATATTCAAGCATACAGAAAATAAAAGTATCAATCAAAACGTGACAGGTTGTATTTTGTGTATGCATTAGATATTTTAAGATGGAGATCTAAAATGTTATGGAAACAGGCATATTCCTCTACCCAAATTTCTCTCCACCCTCTGCTATAACCACAATTATGCAACTGGAGTATAGTCTGTCTATGCATGTATTAACCTTTATTTTCACAATACGCATTTACTCATAATCATATATAGCATTGTTGTGTATATTTAAAACTTTTGTGCAAAATGCTCCATGCTAAGCATATTCTTTTGCATCTTAATTGTGTTTAGGGGAGGGATGACAATGGTATGTAACTTTTATTCATAGCTTACTCTGAGGTATTCAGAATACTTTCATGGTCTTGATGCTAAATTTAGGCTTCCCAGAAGCTCAGTGGTAAAGAATCCACCTGCTAATGCAAGAGACGCAGGGGATGCCTGCTTGATCCATGGGTCGGGAAGGTCCCCTGGAGTAGAAATGGCAACTCATTCCAGTGTTTTTGCCTGGAAAATTCTATGGACAGAGGAGCCTGAAGAGCTATAGCCCATGGGGCCAAGAAGAGTCGGACATGACTGCGCACAGCATGGCATGGCAACGCTAAATTTACTTGACCCAAATTTTGTTGATGGCTAGTGCAACCCAATACCAGATGAGATCAGTCTCCTGTTGAATTCTGATTTCATCATGTCAACCTGGTATTCAGACTATGAGGGAACCTGTTCTGTCTGGAGAATGCGCATGCTTCAGCTTCTCCTTTCCTATTAGGGGATTCCTGCCGGGAGCCTTTTCGTGATCTTCATCTCAAAGACCAGTCCCTAGCCACTGCTTAGTCCCTATACATCCCCTGACCATTGAGTAGAGGGGACATTTTGCCCATTTGAGCAGAATTGTGGTCCCAGTCTTACCCTGAACTTGGTAACAGTATAGTACAACTCTTAAGCCCCTAAATTATGCTCCAAATAGATTTCCCCTGATGTGTCTCCATAGACATCCTCAGCCTCATCTTAAACCTAAATTGAACTTGTTGTATTCCAGACTGGCTGTTGTCTCAGCAGGTATTAGGTCAGCCAAAAGTTTCATTTGGGTTTTCCCATGCAATGTAACTGGAAAACTCAAATGAAAATTTTGACCAATCCTATATTTTTGTGGTACAGTGATTTATCTTGTTTTCATGTATTTCTTTGAGCTTCTACCACTCCTAGCATCCAGATTCTTTTTCTCCAGCTTCTAACGTCCTGGTTCAGCCAGATACAGAAACTATACTGAGATGGCAAAAGCAATTTCCCCCACGTCATTATCATGAACTACTGGTAGTGATTTCATGAAAAAGCAGTGTTAAGAACGATTTAGAGGTAATAACTGGATTTGTTCAGATTGGGTAATGTCTGTCAGGGGCAAAGGGATCCTTATGTTCTTGCTATTACTTGTCTTCTTCCACCCAAGATGAGAATTAATGATTGTAAAACTTTTGACTATAAGCAAATACACATCCAATAAGGGAGTAAGAAAACAGCAAGTTACAAAAAGAAAAATCTGGTTGTTTTCTATGTGTAAAATAATCACACTATAGTGGGTATACAGGAGTGGAAAGGTGGAAGACAGTCCCTAAAATCATTTCATGTGGCATTTTATATCTTCCAAAAATGGTTGCCACTATGTCTCCCATATCTCAGGCTCATCTGATACACTGGAATTCTACCCCATCAAGAAGTGGTGTCTATGTCGAATCTTCTTGAGTCTGCCTGGGTCTCTGTGACTGCTTCAATACATGGCGTACAGTAGAAGTGGTGTGATGTGGCTTTTGAGGTTAGATTATAAGAATACCATGCCATTCAAATTGCTCTCTGAGGGATTCTCACTCTTGGAACTCAGCCACCATATTGGTAGGAAGCTCAAGCATCTGTGGAGAGGTTCTCAAAGAGAGAAACCAAAGCCTGCTGACCCACAGACTGTGTTGAGTTTCTGGGCCAACACTCATCATCAACTTGCCAGTGATGTGAGTGAGACATCTTGAAAGACGCTCCGTCAGCATCAAGTCAGTTGCCAAAGAACACCATTTTCCTAGCCTCTTTCTTCCGAGACTGCTGTAGAGCTAGTTTGGAAGCTGTAGTTTGGTCCTGAAGATTGAGGATAAGAAAGCATTATTAAAGTTCTGGATGACGGAGCTGCTGAAGTAGTCTCTTGTGGTGATTTTTCCTCCAGGAATCCTTGACTATTTGCTCACGTACACCCTAAGCCTTCTTACATCAGCATCCTAAGAATACTTCTTGTGTGGTTCCTTATGGTTCTCTAGCCTCCTCAAAGAGTTCCTTTTGCTGTCACTAAAGTTTTCATGCTTTTTGCCAATGTTCCTTCAAAGGTACAAATTCAGTATCACTAAGTGTTCAATAAAGCAATCAAATACAGTATTGCTAAGATGTGTAATGGAATTCACATTAAAGCAAGACCTTGTCTGTTAAGAAAAACAGATACAAGTGAATGCCTTGAAAATTCATGAGTAGAAATATAAACTTCTCCTTCTATGTTAAGTGTGGTCTTTTATCTTTCTTGATGGGAAAAATAATTTATACATGGCAACTCAACTTTTAAAATTGCTTGTAAAATCCAGGCAAAATCAGCTATAAGTAGTGTCAAGACTGAGGAAGGTGAAAATCCCTGTGTTTGGCCTAGAACAGGCCAAGTTTGGATTTATGTGTTTATCCCTCAACACCACAGTTCAGGGGCATCTTAAGAAAGCATGATGATAGTGGAACGAGTTCCCATTCAAAGCAGTGAACTCCTGTTTTACTAGAAGCCAAAAACTTTTTATAGTTCAGAGGAACAAATACGTTTTCAGGCCCTTTCAAACACTGTGATATTCTATATTAGAATTTAATCCTGGGCCCAAGTGCCAGATCTTCACTGTGCCACACAAGTCATCTTCCTGGGGACCAGGTCTTCCAAGAACATAGAGATCCTCATGCCTCAAGTGTGAAGCATAGGTATCTTGTTAACAAAGACTAAGATCTGAATTTTCATAGGCAAAGTACTCAGATGTGCAAAAATGTAACTTTATTAACTTTATTATTAGTGAAGCTAGCTGAGGTCTTTAACCCTATGTCCACTCAAACCTTAACTGCTATCCCAAAGTAATTTGCCACTTTCATTTTAAAGTTTAGTTCATCTTGTGCAAAATGCTTAAATTCACAATGCTATTTTTGACTTCCTTCTTTCCTTTACACAGAAATTATTTTAACTTTCTGGTGAGTTTATTTTTATTGCTGTCATTGTATGTTTTTAAAAAAATATAAAAATTATTGACTGGTGTATACTTATTGGAATCTTACTACAAACACAAAATGCTCCCATGGTTAGTGAACAGTCGTCAATTTCTATGCAAATGGTCTCTGGGGGTTTTGACTGAGATGGTGTTGAATCTATAGATTGATCTTGGGAGAATTATTACACCAATATTGACTCTTCTAATCCACAAACATGGTATATCTCTTGTTTTATTTAGAGATTCTGTCATATCTCTGAGCACTGTACAGTGGTTTTAGGTTTACAGGTTTTGCACATATTTTGGGAGACTTTCCCTAAAGATTTAAAGTTGCATATACTTTCAGGAAGTGCTATGATTTCTGGCTATATGTATCAGTTTTTCATTATGGAATGCCAAATTTGATCTCTGATAACACTGCTTATCCTGTAACCCACATTGTATAATATGAATATAGATATTTTAATTTATTCCTTAGTATTTACATGGTACATAATTTTTCATTCCTTTACCTGTGACTTTATGTTTAAAGTGGGCTTCATCCTATTGTCATATATTTGAGTATTGTTTTTTTTACCTCCTCCCACAATGTCTTCTCTTGGAGGGTCAAGATGAGTAAACTTCAATATAATTACTGATATGGTAGGTTTAGATATGTAATGTTCTTTTTTCTATATGTTCTTTTTTTTCTTTCTATTTTTTGCCTCCTGTCTTAGTGTTTTCTGTGTTATTAGTATCCGATTATTTCCACTATTAGCTTATTAGCTATTTCTTGCTTTTGTTATTACTAACTGCTCTAGGGAATACAATATACTTCTTTAATGTATCTCATTCTACCTTTAAACAATATCATATGTAATTAATTGAACAATGTGAGAATTGTACAACCACACACTTCCATTTATCCTCTCCCAGTTTTGCTCTCATTCAGTTATTTACTCATCTGTTGTAAGTAGTATTATTTTTACTTTAAAAATATGTCTTTTAAAAAAACAAAAAATGAGAAAAAAGGTGTTTTATGTTTGCTCAAATGTATACCATTTCTAATGCTTTTCATTCCTACTGTATAGATTCAAGTTTTCATCTAGTACCATTTTCTTTTTATCTGAAAAACTTTCAATATTTCTTATACAGAAGTTCTGCTGGTGATAAATTGCTTCAGCTATTTATTTATCTGAAAATTATTTCATCTTTATTTTTAAAATATAATTTTGTTAGTATAGAATTTTAGATTGACAGTTTTGTTTTGCACTTTTCCAAGTGGAAGGGAAGTTGAAGGGTTTAAGGGCAATTAAGTGCCATGACTATATTTGTGTTTTAGGAATATTCCATGGATAGTATCATAAAGAATTGTTTGACTTTGAGAAGGTGTAAAAGCAACAGAAATTGGAGATTGCTAAAATAATCCAGAGGAAATTTGATGGAGTCTTAAATAAGTCAAAGCATGTGGGGATGGTGCTAAGAATACTGATTTGGGAGATATATTGTATTATCAGAAGGTGGAGGTCATATATAAAAAGCGGTGGAGAAGATGTACCCTTGCACCTTGGTTGTGGCTCAGAGTGAGGAGAGGTCCCACTTACTAAGATGAGGTTTACAGAAGAAAGGAGAGGTTTGTGACGTCAGTGGCAATCATCTCCTTAGTGGCTTAGGTTCTAGATTCGGGTGACTACCTCGGATTCCATGCCTGGAATTCACACCCTCCACTGGGATGAAGCCCTCATTTATTTGGGGACCAGACCCACTTCTAACTCTTGCCCCACTTCTCTGACAGGGAGATAAGACCCTCATTTTTCTCCAAGAAACCAAGCATGAACTTTCATTTTGGAAACTGCATACACAATATTGAGGGTGTCCCCCTTCCAGGCTAGAGAAGGCTGAGTGCCAAAGAATTGATGCTTTCAAACTGCAGTGCTGGAGAAGACTCTTGAGAGTCCCTTGGACTGCAAGGAGATCAAGCTAGTCAGTCCTAAATGAAATCAACCCTGAATATTCAATGGAATGACTGATGCTGAAGCTGAAGTGCCAATACTTTAACCACCTGATGCAAAAAGCCAACTCATTGGAAAAAATCCTGATGCTGCGAAAGACTGAGGGCAGGAGGAGAAGGGGACGGCAGAGAATGGGATGGTTAGATTGCATCACCAATTCAATGGGCATGAGTTTGAGTAAACTTTAGGAGGTAGTAAAGGGGAGGGAATTCTGAGTGGTGCAGTCCATGGAGTCACAAAAAGTTGGACATGATTGAGCAACTGAACAACAACAACCTTTCCAGGACTCTGGCTCTGATATGTCTCCTCCTAACCTAGCCTGGGTAGTTAGGATTAACATCCTTAGGGTAAACCCAGTTCGGGTCAGCACCTCTGAATGTGGTACTTGTCCAGGGCTACTAGTCAGAGCTATCTCTAATCATGTCAGCCTCCCCAGGCTCTCATTTTGTCTGCTTCGACTCTGTCACTGGTTCCAACTTGCATATCTGAGTTCACCCCAAGTTATGACATTATTTATACTTTTCCTTTCAACTTAGAGTATGAAATGAAGATAAATCATTCAACCTCTGTCACTCATTTAACCCCTGTGTAAACTGTCTGAGGGTTAGAGGGATAATTACCTTTTCCAGGGACAGAGCTAAGGGGGGGCGTCAATTAAGTCTTGCCCTGTGCTTTGAGATCTTTCAATGAAAGGCTCGGGGTTATTACTGTTAACAAGATACCAAACGGCTATTTGCCAGCAATGACTCCCTTCGAGCCAGCATGTCTGTCATTAGTAATTTGGGGGCTTGGCACAGAGTCATGGGAATGTTTTAATGGCTTCTGTTCAACCCCAGAAATAGATCTCAAAGTTGCAAAAAGAAATGCTTGTTTTCTCTGTTCTCCTCTATTTCTGTACACGTGGTGACTCTCAGGGGAGATCTCAGGTTCTCTGGCAGAGTGTAACAAAGTGGGCAACAGGGTCTTTAGCTGCCCCAATAATCTCTGACAACTGATAGTGTTGGAATCAGTCCCTGAGATGGGTTATACCACCAGATAGCAACTGTGACCTAAGCTAAATTTCCGGAGCCACCTGGAGACTTTGCTAATGCTGTGAGGTTTGGGAATGATATGTAGGAAACTCTTTCTTTAAAAAATATTTGGAAAATGTTTGCTAATTTGAACAAGTTATTTTATTCCTTAGCCAGCTCCCAAATGCTTTTTCAGAGTTGCCTTTATGAGTCAAGGAAAAAAAAAAAAACAACGCATTTTCTGTCTGGGAGGCCTGGATTTGTTTCTATAAAAGAGGGCAAAGAATATGTGTGTCCAACTAGGCTTGTGTTTAGCCCTTCATTGGGTAAGTCCGTGATCTAGCTTCATTTTCAATTAATTCATTAAATAGTTCTTTTAAAAAAGTCTCTCTTCTTCCTCTACCCCAGTTTTTCCCTTCAGTTTTGTTCCATTCTTTGCTTTATATTTAATCAGTTTTTTTTCTGCTTGCCAAGGTGTGATATACTGGAAAAAGCAGTAGCTCTGTTGAGATGAGAAATAACTTTCACTCTTACTGATGGTGAGCTAGAGCAAGTTGCTTAATCTCTATGAATTTCATTTCATTTTCTGAAAGAGAGGTGGTAACACAGGGGCCCAGCAGGATGTCTGGGATGATTGAGCCAATGTAAACATAGTTATATGAGGTGTTGCAGACGCAAAGGGTCTCACAAACTTATCAGATTGCTGAATATAATCAAAAGGGTATGGTGGGGACTGGCAAACTGGAGCATCCATGCTCCAGACTCAGGGAGCAGTCATTATTCTGCTATAGCAAATGTTTACCAGACTTCCTTCCTTCCATACTTTCTTCCTCTCTCTCTCTTCCTTTTTCTTTTCTTTTTTTTTAACAAGTAGGAAACTCAGAAATTTATACCAAATTTCATGATTTTTAAGTGTTAAATTCATTTCCTTTTGAAAAACAGTCATGAACAGTAGAAAGATTGTTGCGGTCTGGGTTTGGCTAACAAACCACCAGTTTAACATTTATGGTTTATTTTACTCTTCATTTATAAATTTCTGCCTTATCCTCTTCTTCACCCTTCTCTAATACTTTGATTTTTCCCTCTCATTTCCCCCGACACCAACAGTTTTCTTTACATGCTCTTAAAGTGACACGAGGTTCTTTGCTTGGGGCATATTCATATAAACCACGATTTCTACATTCTTCCATCAGGCCAACTCAGATTCCCATGTTTTTTCATGGCCAACAATGCAAAGACAGCAGCAAGCCCAGAGTTTTGAAAGAGTTAAGCCTACTTCTCTATTCCCAAGAGGAAAGTAAAGAACTATCCTTCTGACTTTTACTCAAAAAAAAAGAAAAGAAAAATCTTGGCTGTCGATACGATCACCAGGAATGCTAACTCATCAGCCACTTGGGGCCATAACTGTGGCTGCATTCACCAATCCTTGGCCACATAAACGATGCCAATCCTGAGCCTGGTAAGGAGTTGGCCTGAAGAAGTCATGACAGTGTGGCTCCATTGCCTTTCTGGAAAAATATGCTAAAGACCACTGGTTGTTTAATAATAAAATGTACCCTACAAGGTATGTTCTTCACCAAAAATGAGGCGATTCTTCCTAGTTGCAATGTCTTGCCTTTTTAAAACTCTTTTCTTGGGAGAAATGTGACTATCCCATTTAGGACAAGAAATGATGTAATTTTGATTTGCATGCATGCCTCAATTTTCTACTCTCTGACCAGGGGCAGACATCACTAATTATTAAGGGCACTTCTTCAACTGAGTCTGGATGTAGTTCACAGTCTTTAATATATGTCACGCACATCACCAGTCATATGGGGTTGAAATGTGAGTAAAAATATAGTAGGCCCAAAGTGAAAATAACCAAGATATATATTAACTGGTGAAGAGATGGTAATATTTAGCCATTTACTTAATGGAATACCATTTGCTAATAAAAATGAATGGAACGTGAATATTTACAATGGGGATGAACCTTTAAATGTCATGCTAAATGAAGGAAACCTGATGCATAAGACCACATATTGTATTGTGTTGTGCAAAAAGTTCATTCAGATTTTTCCATACGATCCTACAGAAAAATCGGAATGAATTTTTTGGCCAACCTAATATGGGTTCACATATATGAAATGTCCAGAAAAGGCAAATATACAGACAGAAAGTAGTAATTATCTGGTGCTGGGGTAAGAGGGAAGAGTGACTGCAAGCAGGTTCAAAGTTTCTATTTTGGGGTGATAGAATGTTCTAAAATCAGATGGCAATAATTGTACAAAAGGTGATTGAACCATACACTTAAAGCAAGTGACTTCAATGTTATGTAACTTTTATTTCAACAAAGCTGTTAAAATGCACATGTGATTGCAGACGTTAGCTCTTCAAAGCCAGGAAGCCACGGAGGACACATCACTCCAGAATCTCCCACTGACTTGCCATCTGATGTTAAAAAAAGGACTTTCTTCCTCTGTGTGGTTTCTTCATTTGTAGTTTCAGGTGTTGGAGTTGATGCTCTCTTGGGAAATGTTAAGCTCTGATAGTCCCTAAGAAGAAACTTTTGGCTAAAATCAAATGTAGTATGGGGGCTTCCCTGGTGGCTTAGTGATAAAGAATCCACCCACCAATGCAGGAGACACAAGAGAGGTAGTTTCTACCCCTGGATCAGAAATATTCCCTGGAGTAGGAAATGGCAACCTGCTCCAGTATTCTTGCCTGAAAAATTCCATGGACAGAGGAGCCTGGTGGGCTACATACAGTTCCTGGGGTCAAAAAAGAGTCAGACACAACTGAGCAACTGAATCCGCCTCCCACACATAGTCCCTAAGAAGAAGGAAAAGTAAGACTTCATTGGTGGTCCAGTGGTAAAGAATCCATCTTCCAATGCAGGGGATAAGAGTTGGATCCCTGATTGGGGAACTAAAATCCCACACACCTTGGGCAACTAAGTTTGAGTGCTGCAACTATTGAGCCTGTGAACTCTGGAGCCCATGTACCACAACTAGAGAGAAGCCCGTGTGCCACAACGAAGACATGATCAGTCAAATTAGTAAATTTTTAAAAAGAAGGAGAAGCAAGAATGGTGACTGCTATTGTTTGGTGCAGTCACCTACCAGGCTGTGAAGTTTTCGGGGACTTGCTCTCTGCCAACGCCATACACTGAATGTTGAACAGTGCCTGACTATTGGTTTAAGGAGATCAGGATTATAAACTCCTAAGCAACTCCAAGGGCTTCCCAGGTGGCACTAGTGGTAAAGAACCTGCCTGCTGATGTGGGAGACATAAGAGATGTGGATTCATTCCCTGGGTCGGGAAGATCCCCTGGAAGAGAGCATGGCAACTCACTCCAGTATTCCTGCCTGGGAAATCCCATGGACAGAGGAGCCTGGCAGGCTACAGTCCATAGGGTCACAAAGNTGATGTGGGAGACATAAGAGATGTGGATTCATTCCCTGGGTCGGGAAGATCCCCTGGAAGAGAGCATGGCAACTCACTCCAGTATTCCTGCCTGGGAAATCCCATGGACAGAGGAGCCTGGCAGGCTACAGTCCATAGGGTCACAAAGAGTTGGACATGACTAAAGCAAATTAGCATGCACACATGCAAGGGACTCCAAAAACAATATAAAAGTTATTAATGTTTCATACGCAATGTGATGGATGACAATGTTTTTTGGTTTGTTGTTTTCTCAGAGGGTATAAAACATTGGATATAAAATATCACCCATGATCACCTGTTCTGGTTGGGTAAGTAGTTACAGTGAGAAGAGGTGTGTGTGTGTGTGTGTGTGTGTGTGTGTGTGTGATGTTGGGTGTGTTTTGTTGGGTGGGGATGGGCTTTGGAGAAAGACAACCCAAAATTTCCTTTCTGGTCTTGCCATTAAATCCTGTGGAACATGTGTTTAACCTTTCTGAGTCATTTGTAAATGGGGAACTCTAACCTACCTCACGGAAGAACTGTACAAAAAAGATCTTCATGATCCAGTTAATCATTCTGATGTGATCACTAATCTGGAGCCAGACATCTTGGAATGTGAAGTCAAGTGGGCCTTAGAAAGCATCACNGGTCATGTATGGATGTGAGAGTTGGACTGTGAAGAAAGCTAAGTGCCGAAGAACAGATGCTTTTGAACTGTGGTGTTGGAGAAGACTCTTGAGAGCCCCCTGGACTGCAAGGAGATCCAACCAGTCCATTCTGAAGGAGATCAGCCCTGGGATTTCTTTGGAAGGAGTGATGCTAAAGCTGAAACTCCAGTACTGTGGCCACCTCATGCGAAGAGTTGGCTCACTGGAAAAGACTTTGATGCTGGGAGGGATTGGGGGCAGGAGGAGAAGGGGACGACAGAGGTTGAGATGGCTGGATGGCATCACGAACTCAATGGACATTAGTCTGAGTGGACTCCAGAAGATGATGATGAACAGGGATGCCTGGCATGCTGTGATTCATGGGGTCGCAAAGAGTCGGACACGATTGAGTGACTGAACTGAACTGAACTGAACCTACCTCACAAGATGCTTTGAAAATTTTAAGAAATCTTCTCCATTAAATATCTAGAGTAGTTCCAAAAACATATTAGGTACCTCCTCAATGTTTGTTTCCTATGTTCCTGTTCCTATAACCACCATACCAACTTCAGGAACTGCATGGAGATGGTTTGGTCTACAAGGAAGTCCTGCAATTGTCTGTTAATTAGATACACAAATGCAGTCAATGGAGGCCCCGCTAGATGTAGGAGAACTCAGCTCTTCCGAGAGACTGTTATCTCAGCCTTCTGGCCTGAGACTCAGGAGATCACTCCTGCATTGTTAAGTAATTACCCTTTTTGCTTGTCTCTTTGACCTTCAGCTTCTTAAATTGAAGTTATAATTTTTGGTAAGGATTTTTGGAACAATGAATATTCTTTTACATCAAGGCCAGGCCAAAACCTCAGAGAATTCTAAGACAAATGGCCCAGGAGCCCACCCAAACCCTTGGCTTCACATTTGGCCAAAGCATCCAAGTATCTGTTTCTGCTTTGGGGCAAACCAGTGGCTGTGCTTTCAGTCTATGTGTCCTTTTAAGACCAAGCCAGAACACTCTGGAAGGCTGGGTGCTGTCGGATTTTACAGGGCCACACACACTGAGGGACAAAACCAACTGAAGTAGAACTTTGCAAACTTTTGCATGTCTCATTCTGATCACAGCGATACAGGGCTGTGATAAATGTTCTTTAGGAGCAAGGGCGGAAACGGATTGCACATTTGTGGGGCCTACTTTATTCATAATGCTTAAAATGTTTGAAAGTATGAATGTGTTAGTCACTCATTCATGTCCGACTCCTTGCAACTCCATGGACTGCAGCCTGCCAGGCTCCTCTGTTATGGAATTCTCCAGGCAAGAACATTGGAATGGGTAGGCATTCCATTTTCCAGGAGGTCTTCCTGACTCAGAAATTAAACGTATGTCTGCTGTGTTGCAGACAGACTTTTTACTGTTTGAGCCACTAGGGAAGCCTGCAGTCTTCTATTCACTTATCTAAGATGTAAGAATAAGTTTGATTGCACTTTTACATAAGCAAAGTGTCCCATGTTCTTTGTCAAAACAAATTAAGCAATGCTAAATGCACAGGGTAAAAAGTGAAAATACCCCTACACCAACAACAATATTTCCTTCTCTACTTGTCCTTCCTTGTTGAAATTTTGCTATTTACCATTTGTGAAGTATAGTTGATTTCGAATGTTGTGTTAATTTCTGCTGCATAGGAAAGTGATTCATTTATATGTATATACATATATATATGTATATGAATATATATATGTATATACATATATATGTGTAAAGTGAAGAGTACTAACTACTGGACCACCAGGGAATTCCCTATATATATATACTTAATGTTCTTTTCCTTTAAGATTTATCTCAGGAGATGGAATATAGTTCCTGGGCTATACAGTAGGACTTTTTAATTTATCCATTCTATACATAATAGTTTGCATCTGCTGATAACAAACTCCCAATTCATTCCTCCCCCTTGGCAACTACAAGTCTGTTCTTTATGTCTGCAAGTCTGTGCATGTTTCATTTGTGTTATATCTGTGTTGAAATTTTCATCTCAAATGGATTTCAAGAATGTGACTGTAAGGGCACACTGCTGTACAATCTTCCTATTGATATACTCTGCTGACCTTTCTGTATGATTACATTCGGAGTTGCCCCCTTCTCTTTAATGATTGTTTACCAGCTTATTTCATTCAAGTCCTCAAATTTGTTTAGTCATGCCACATCCATGGTCATACACATTGTTTCTTGTTGGTTGTACATGTAACCCTTGACATGTTTATTTGTGCATCCTTGCATATTCATCCTTCAACAGAAATTTTTTGAGCAAATTATGTATCAGGTGGAAAACTAGATGCTATGAATACAGCAGGGACAAGACATAATTGCTTCCTGCCTTCACAGAGTTTGCAGTCTAGCTGACGGTTGCATTTCAGATGTACACTCCACCATGTCCCCACTCTTGCTCTGCTCACTAATGTAATAACTACCCTTGGTTTGTACATACAAAGCCTACAGCTTAAAGAAGTATATGAACATTCCCAAAGCTGTGTAGTCCTTCTGTGGCATGGCTGGGAAGTATCTCCATATATGACAACAAAATTCCCATTCGGTCTATCACCTGGCCAGTGACTAATATTTGGTCAGTTTCAAACACCCAATGAAGACAGATAAAATTTACACATCTGGCATTGGATCTAAAGCTCTTGAGGTCCAGGTGAGAGTAATAGAAACAAAGAGGTTAGTTTCTGTAGTTTGTAGAACCATGACCCTACAGTCTACAAGGAGGAGCAGGGAGATTCCTGCTCCCACTATTCATTGAGGGTCTGCCCTGGAGTTTGGCTTATTGGGTTTGCATGAGGGGTGCCATTATCAATTTTTTTATTTTCAGATTTTTTTTAGTGTGGACCACTATTAAAGGCTTTATTGAATTTGTTGCAATATTACTTCAGCTTTAATTTTGTTTGTTTTTTGGCTGTGAGACATGTGGGATCTTAGCCCCTCAACCAGGGATTGAACCCAGACCCTCTTGTGCTGGAAGGTGAAGTCTTAACGACTGGACTGCCAGAAAAGTCCCTACCATTTTCATTTGAATGGACTTGGGCAAGTCATTTCTCTATCAGATTCAGATTTCCTTGTCTGTAAAGTGGAAATTATCAAGATCAACTTTCCTGAGTGGTTGTAAGGTTTTGATGAGTCCCATGTGCAAAATGTTTGGCATAAAATATCAACTATTATTATTGCTCTTACATTATTATGTCTTCTGGTGCTAAATCTGATTGCTCTCCAGCTTGTTCTGCCAATTCTGGGCCCAGCACCTGCTTCCCCACCACCTTGGCTGTCCTCAGGAGCCCTTGAATATTTCTCAGCAAGGCCTTAGTTTCCATCTTAAGAGAATGTGAACATGATCTGGCCTCAAGATAGTCCAGGCGTGAAGGAGCTTGCTAATTAGAAATGGAAGGGCAGGCACAGCAAATGGTTTTTTGAGGAGCCGTTTACACTCACCGTTTGGGAACCGAGTGTGATTTCTTCTTAGGATAACTCTGTAGAGATCTGTGGCCAGTTGTTGTGTAGTTTCCAGAGTCTTTTCTGTCCTTTGAAGACCTAGCTTGGAACTTGGCCCTTTGGCCGGGCTCTCACTGCCAGGCTAGACAAGCTGCAGATATTATTTGTCAAGCTGGGGCTGGGTTACCCGGCCGGGACACTCACTACTGGGCCAGCCCAGTGCTTTCCCAAGCTGGGCTCTCTGCCATGGCTGGAGAGATGCCAGGAGGGAGGAGGCAGGGCCTGTGCAGGGCCGGGATGGGAGCCTGAGGTGGCCCGCAGCTACACCGGCGGGATGACTGACATCAGCTCCTCCCAGGCAGCAGGTTCAGACAGGAGCAGAGAGCGGCTGCCTGCGCTGGGTCAGAGGGGGCATGGGGCAGCCAGGAGAGGGCCCCCCCCACCAGTCTGGGCTCCTTGGGGCCTGACAGTTTTGGCATGGCTGTTGGGGAAACCTGTTGGGTAAGCTACCATGTGTTTCCCCATAAGGCTGGGTCTTGCAGTCCATGCTGCAAAGTGGGGGTGAGGGGCGGGAGCTCTTTATTGACATTGACGTTTACTTGAGAAGCTGCCAAAGAGTGGTTTATGTTTCTTAAACAGAGATATGTTGTGATAGGGAGGCTGCTTCTGTGGAGGTGACGGCGAGCCGTGCCCAAGGCTGTGCCTCCCCTGACGTGTGTCCCTCCACCGGGCGGGGTGATGGAGGGAGAAGAGAGCCGGGTTTGGTGGGGAGTGTGGGTAGCCACCCCCAACACAGAACATGTGACCTTGGGGGAAGTCAGGTCACCTCCCTGGACTCCACTCTCTGCACCAGCTGTGTGGGAATGATGCCCCCTCACCCCCCGAGGGCCCTTTAGTGAGTGTCCCTTCACTCCATCCTCCCCTTGCGCCAGTCCAGGTATCTCACAAATATGATCTCACTTAATCCTTTGAAGACTGCATGACGTAGGTACTATTATTAGCCTTGTTTCTCAGATGAGGCACCAGAAAGACCAAATCGTTTGGCCAAGCTCTCTCCCAGAGCAAAACAGGCAGAGCTGAGATCTGACCCCATGCTGACTGGCTCCAGCGTCTCCAAGCTTAACCAAGATGCTCTGTTCAAATACATCAGTTGTGGATATGATGATCTGATGAATACAGGTCTCTTTTATTGGATTCTGAGCTATGTGCCTTGTGTTTTTTTAAAAATTAATTTTTATTGGAGTATAGTTGCTTTATAATGTTGTATTAGTTTCTTCTGTAGAGCAAAGGGAATCAGTTTTATGTTTACATTTATCCCTTTTTTGGATTTCCTTCCCACTCAGGTCACCATGGAGCATTGAGCAGAGTTCCCTGTGCTATACAGTAGGGTCTCACTAGTCACCAATTTTATGGTTGTTGTTCAGTCGCTCAGTTGTGTTCAACTCTTTGGGACCCCATGGACTGCAGCCCGTCAGGCTTCCCTGTCCTTCACAATCTCCCACCGTTTGCTCAGAACTCATGTCCATTGAGTCAATGATGCCATCCAATCATCTCATCCTCTGTCATCCCCTTTCTCCTCCTGCTCTCAGTCTTTCCCAGCATCAGAGTCTTTTCCAGTGAGTCAGCTCTTTGCATCAGGTGGCCAAAGGATTGGAGTTTCTGCTTTGGCATCTTTCCTGTCTATTTTACACACAGTATCA
Source organism: Neotragus pygmaeus (assembly GCA_006410875.1). NCBI lineage: Eukaryota > Metazoa > Chordata > Mammalia > Artiodactyla > Bovidae > Neotragus > Neotragus pygmaeus. Next base: position 1,064,141 of record SJYV01014018.1, on the reverse strand, counting down.
ATGGTGTATACATGTCAATTCCAGTCTCCCAATTCACCCCAACCCTACTCCCCCTTTGGTATCTATGCATTTTTTCTCTACATCTGTGTCTTTATTTCTGCTTTGCAAAGAAGATCGTCTATGTCATTTTTCTGGTCTTCCCCAGAATGGGTAAAGATGCCTCAGTGGTAAAGGAGACACAAGAGATTCAGGTTCAATCCCTGGGTCAGGAAGATTGCCTGGAGGAGGAGGAAGTGGCAACCTATTGTGATATTCTTGCCTGAAAAATCCCATGGACAGAAGAGCCTGGCAAGCTACAGTCTAAAGAGTCGGACATGACTGAACAACTGAACACGCACACCATTTTTCTAGGTTTTGTTAACCACTGTATCACCAGAACCTAGCTCTGGGTTTAAGATGAAAATTCTTCATAGCAGCACATCTATGAGAAGCTGAAGGGAAGATCAACTGAGATAAAGAAAAAACAGGTGTTTCTCTCAGAAACCTTCCTGTACTGCTCTGAGCTCACCAGAGGCCCTTGGGAAATGTATATACCTGGGACAGACTCACTGTGGGGCTAAATTTACCCAGTGATGTCACTCCTCAGGGCAACATGCTCGGTCGTGAGTGGAGTCACCCCCACGTGGCAGCCACTGGAGGGATTTATTTGCCTCATTTGATCTTCCCTTCAGCCTCTCATAGACGTGCTGCTGGGAAGTTTCATCTCAGCCACAGACGAGGAAGAAGGGCAGGGAGCATGTTCTGCAGACAGGCCCACACTGGGCATGAGCCTCATAGACCTTCCGAAGCTTTCAAGAGTGGCCTCCCTCAGTGTCTCTCCAAGGTATCTCCTGCGGAACCTTGGAAGGTGGCTCAGACCATCTTCCTGCCATGGGGAAGAGTATTTCCATCACTCAGCCATCTAGGTCTTAGCTTCAGCTTCTGCATCAGCCCTAATGAGAAACATCTTTCAAGTGCCAAGTGGTTGAATATCAAGAAGGAGGCGGGAAAGAATTTGGCTTCTGGATTGTATGTTCTTCCTTCACTTCTCTGCAGTCTGGATTTCTGGAGCGTCTGGGCATGAGAGGAGTTGAGAGCCAGCCCTGAGCTGTGGTCCTTAGATGGACACGCTCTGCAGCTCATTCGTGCCTTTCCCCAGCTCCCGGAGGCAGCGTGGGGATGGTACATGTGTGCATCTGTGTAAGGAGACACTCTGCATCTCATTTCCAACTCTGAGGACTCCCAAGTTTGTGGGAAATCTGATGTCTTTTAAAAATTCTGCAAAATTTGGCAAGGGTAATTCCCTCTTCCATCACGGTCCCCCTGAGTCTCCCAGTCAAGTTCTGGAGCACATTGAACGCTGCCTTGGGGCATGGCAGGCTTTGTGGTGGGTTGGCTGGTGTGGTGCAAATGTGCTACCAATCTGACTGATGGACTGACAGACAGGCTGCAATGAAAGCCTCGATCTCATCACTGTCTAAATTAGAATGGAAAAATCTAGTTAGGTGACATCAGAAAGAAATCTGCCAGCATATTATATTTAGATGTACTTAGGTCTTGTTAGCAAAGAGGACATTGGAGGAATTGGGTTTGGAATAACACTTCATAGAATAGCATCAGGTAATATATAAATGACTTTGGTTTGTGCAAAGGGAAGCTTGCTGCTGCTGCTGCTAAGTCGCATCAGTTGTGTCCGACTCTGTGCGACCCCATGGACTGCGGCCCACCAGGCTCCTCTGTCCATGGGATTTTCCAGGCAAGAGTGCTGGAGTGGGGTGCCATTGCCTTCTCTGAAAGTGAAGCTTAGTCAGTCAGAAAGTCAACACAGATTTCTGAAGAGCGCTGCTCTAGAACTAGGGAAGCCCTTTACTGGGACTCTCTTGCCCTCAGAATCCTAAATTCTGCATCTGGGATGGTAATAAAGCCAGAGAAAGAAGGTGTCAGTAAGAGAAGTTGATTGAATTTTTTTCCTTAGCAAATGCCTTCATCAACTGTTTGGAGAGTTTGCCAAGGCTGGTCTGGGGTTATTTAAGTTAGAAAGTGATCTCACTCTGGGGCAAGATTGTTCTCAGCTTTTGTGGCTGAGATCTTTACTTTTCAAGGAGGTGTCCATACTTGCTAAAGAGACTTTCTTGGTTCAGACAAACCAACTCAACAGTCACGTGGATCCTTGGACAGAAGTGTTGCCTCCTAATATTGCCACACCTGGGGTGTGTGCAGGCACCCCCGATTTGCAGCATGAATGTCTTTATCCATTTAGGGTGGGGTGGCAGCACTTTCTGCTACACTCCCCACAGGTGGCTTGGCTCTTAATCAAACTGCTTTTGATTCACATGGGGAGTCATCTTCAGGAATTTGATAGCTGCTCAGAAGTGTACACATCTGTCTTGTCTATGTGGGCAGTGTTAAGGCTCAGGAAATCTGGGGTTCTGAGAGTTAGCAGACTCTCATCGGCTAACAGGAGGCTGTGATCCTGTCAATGGAAGCAGCATGGTAAATCAACGTGACTGAATTTATGACTTACACTTTTTATACAACCCTCTTCCAAAAAGGACAAACAATAGTTTTGGTTAGATTAGGTTGATTTAGGCCTTCCCTGGTAGTTCAGATGGTAAAGAATTTGCTTGCAGTGCAGGATACTCAGGTTTGATCCGGGTCAGAAAGATCCCCTAGAGAAGGGAATGGCAACCCACTCCAGTATTCTTGGCCTGGAGAATTCCATGACCAGGGAAGCCTGGTAGGCTACAGTCCATGGGATCACAAAGGGTCTCCACTAAGTCCAGGACATTTTGCTAGTAAGGAGGCCATTCACTTCAGGGTGACTTGGTAAGTGACTCACCGGCAGGGACTGCATGCCCTCACTGGGCTTGAAGTAAGGCAAGGAGGTCCTCATCTGGAGGCCCGAGTCTTCAGCCAGATTATAACCAGGTTCCAGGAGGGAGAAGATGGCAACCATCCATGGGGAGAATTAGAAAGAGTGGGATCAGATCCTGGAGTTTTGGGCCATGTATGAACCACCTTGAGGGATGTTTATATGCCTAATAAGCACACTAAGCAGGATCCTTGGGTTTCAGGTTGATTCTGAAAATTATTCTTAGCTCCAATTGATGGAGAAACTCCTGGGATACCATCAGCAGTATTACATAACACTGACAGTATAACTGTTATGTTGATTAACTCTAACTGTTTGCATGGCAAGTGTGCTCTTCTTTGTATTAGATTGGCTTATTTAATCCTTGCATCAACCAAATGTGATAAATGAGTATTCCCATTTTATTAATACAGATGTAGAAATTAAGGTCCGGGTAAGTTATATAATTTGCTCAGATTTCCAAAGCTAGTATGTGATAAAATCAGCATTTAAACCCAGGCAGCCTGACTCCAGAGCCTGTGCTTAACCATAATGTTAGATGTCCCAGGATGATATAAACCAGAGATTTATACAGCTGTTGTATAAAGGACCAGGTAATAAATGTTTTAGGCTTTGTGCGCATGTGGTGTTTGTGGCACAAGACCTGCTTTGTAGCATGAAAGCCTTCCATAGACTATGCAAATTAGCATCGTGGCTCTATTCTAGTAAAGCTTTATTTATGAAAACCAGCCATGGGCCAGACTTGACCTATAGACCATAGATTGCTGACTCCTGGCATAAACCAAAGAGGGGATTGAAGTTTCATAGTCAACAAACATTCATTGGAACACTTATTAGGTGTCAGATACTTCAGTTAATTTATTTTTATTGAATCCTTCAAATGCTGTGAAGTAGGGAAAGAATGTCCAGTTTACAAATGAGAAAACCGAGGCTCAGGGAAGTCAACTTTTCTAGAGATGTATAGCTAGTAAATGGTAAAAGAGAACTGAATATAACTCATCATAGCTCATGTTCCTTTGTCATTTCTCTCTGTAGGCTTTCCAAGTAGACTGAAGCCCCATAAATCATCAAGTCTCCAGAAGCTATATTGCTGCCTTTTCCAGGGCAGTGTGAATGTGTCATAACTTGGCCAGGACTGGCTGCCAGGCCTGCCGGGACCTCAGAAGCCTGAGGCGTCTGGAAGAGGAATTGATGCTGGACTAGAATGGAGGGAACCTGCCCAGCCGGAAAGCTGACTGTTGATGGAGAGAGGGGTCCTAGTCGTCCACATGGACATGGGAAATTCTTTCAGGTTCCGGGGCTGGTCTCATTTCTACAGTGGGGCACTGTGGGGTTGTGAGCAAAAAAGCGGACATGTGAGCAAAGAGATCAGAAATCTGTGGGCACAACTATGCTGGAGTGCCATCCTTGTTTGGCAGTGCCCTGGTTAAGAGCTCGGGAAGGAGAGACCTGGGAGATATTGGGCACCACTTGTGGGGTCTGCTTCTCAGGAAGGAGTCCTAAGCACAGGAAGCAGTTAGAATCAGAATCAGAAATCCTAAAAGGAACACAGTCATGTAACAGAGAGAAGAACTGCCTCGGTCTCCCATCTCACCTTAAAGAGTATCTCTCCACAGAGGCCTTTGTTGACCAGGTCAAATGAATGTCCCCGTGCTTTAAAACATTTTAAACAAGTTCCATTAATTTTATTTTTCAAAATTTGTTTGGATGAACCTGGTCTTGGTTGCATCATGTGGGCTCTAGTTCCCTGACCAGGGATCCAACCCGGGGCCCCTGCGTTGGGAACGCAGAGTCTCAGCCACTAGACCACTGGAGATGTCCTCTGCATGTCTTCATTGCTGTGCTGTGTTTTCTTTACTCAGATACACTCACGTCAAGCCTTTCCCACTTGCCATTTCCTCTTCTAGGAATGCTCTTCTCTCAAACATCCATAGGCCTTGTGACCTCACTGCTTCAAAGTTTGTTTGTTTGTTTTTTTTTCAAAAATCACTTTCAGGGAGGCATTTCCTCCTCATTTAACAATATAACTCCATCTTCTCCAATGTCCCCAATATTCTATTGGCCCCTTTTTCTGTTTTACACTTTTACTCCTTACTGTGCATGTATGCTTAGTTACTTAGGCATGCTTGACTCTTTAAGATCCCCATGGACTGTAGCCTGGCAGGTTCCTCTGTCCATGGGATTTTCCAGGCAAGAATGCTAGAGTGGGTTGCCATTTCCTTCTCCAGGGGATCTTCCTGACCCAGGGATTGAACCTGTGTCTCCTGCATTGGCAGGTGGATTCTTTATCACTGAGCTACCTGGAAAGCCCTTTTCCTTAGCACTGACCACTAAATTATGGCACATGTTCCCTTTTATTTGTTTATTTTTAATTGGTCTTATAATTGCTTTAACAATGTTATGTTAGTTTCTGCTGTACAACAAAGTGAATCAACTATATGAATACATATATCCCCACCCTTTTGAGCCTCCCTCCCACTCACCCCATCCCACTCCTCTGTGTCTTCACAGAGAACTGAGCTGAGGACATGTGTTCCCTTTTTATCTTTTTTCTTAACTGCTCTCTAGATGGTTTAGGAAGTTTGAAAATGGATGTCATTTTGTCCCCATGTCCACAGTGTTCAGAGCAGTGCCAGAGACACTGCAGGCCCTCAATAAGTATATGTTGAAATTCATCACAAGTTGTAATTATATGGGGCTTCCCTGCTAGCTCAGACAGCAAAGAATCCACCTGCAAAGCAGGAGACCCAGGTTCAATTCCTAAGTTGGGATGATCCTCTGGAGAAAAGAATGGTAACCCATTCCAGTGTTCTTGCATGGGAAGCCCTATGAATGGAGGAGCCTGGTGGGCTACAGTCCATGAAACTGCAAAGAGTCAGACACGACTTAGCAACTAACACCTTTTTTTAAAATCTCCATCTCTCACTAGACTATAAACTCTGTAAGAGTGAAAAGTGTGTCTGTGATTTCATTACTGCAGCCCTCAGGTCCGTTCAGTCACCCAGTGCTCAGCTGCTGCCCATGGACTGCAGCACTCCAGGCCTCCCTGTCCATCACCAACTCCCAGAGCTTGCTCAAGCTCATGTCCATTGCATTAGTGATGCCATCCAGCCATCTCATCCTCTGTCATCCCCTTCTCCTCCTGCCTTCAATCTTTCCCAGGGTCTTTTCCACTGAGTCAGTTCTTCACATCAGGTGGGAGTATTGGAGTTTCAGCTTCAACATCAGTCCTTCCAGTGAATATTCGGGACTGATTTCCTTTAGGAATGACTGATTTGATCTCCTTGCAGTCCAAGGGACTCTCAAGAGTCTCCAACACCACAGTTCAAAAGCATCGATTCTTTGGTGCTCAGCTTTCCTTTTGGTCCAACTCTCACATCCATACATGAACACTGGAAAAACCATAGCTTTGACTAGATGGACCTTTGTCAGCAAAGTAGTGTCTCTGCTTTTTAATATGCTGTCTAGATTGGCCATAGCTTTTCTTCCCTAAGGCCTAGGATATATTCAGTCCTTAAGAAACACTTGTCAAGTGGAAGAATGAGTGAGGATTAGGAGAAGATGTAGCTACTAACTGGCAAAAGAAGCCCAAGAACTTGTCTGTCTCATTGTCTGAGTTGTATAAGTAATACAGCTAATCAAGTTGTATTATGCTTATTATTTGCAAAATATTTGATCTTTGCCACTAATTTAATTGTTACTTTTTGTAAAATTTAAGTAATTATTTTTAGCTGTGCTGAATCTTGGTTGCTGCGCCAAGGGCTTTCTCTAGTTGCAGTGAGTAGGGGCTACTCTTCCTTGCAGCCACGGACTCAGTAATTGTGGGTTGAAGGCTTAGTTACTCTGTGGCATGTGGAATCTTCCTGGACCAGGGATTGAATCCATATCCTCTGCATTGACAGGCAGATTCTTCTCCACTGGACCACTAAGGACATCTTCTAATAGTTCTTTAAAGGGCATATGTTGTGTCTTATTCATCTCTGAATTTAAGATACTTGACACCAACTTAGTAGGTGATGGTTAATTATTTATCAAATGGATAACATGGAACCCAGTAGCAAAAATGGGGTGTCAGAATGCAAAATTCACTGGAGAGCCCACTCCCCAGTGAGGCTGAGTCTGCCTTGTTTGGAACTGACCCAGGGGAGACAAGACTGTATTTACAGGTGATGAACGTCAGATATACACCTGGGAAAAGCTAGGAGGACCAGACACAGAGGACTGAGAGACCTTATCCCAGATGTTGAGGTCCTTCCAGGTGAGGCTGGTCCTGGCTGGGGAGGCAAGGGCAGCCAACGGAGGGAAGGCAGGCAGGTGAGGAGGAGTGAGATGGGATCATGCAAAAACCAACCAAGAACCCATGGCCACCAGGTCTTCCCATGTTCATTCAGGGATTGAAGACAGACAACATGGAAGACTTGGAGCCACAAGGCTCCAGAGAAGAGGCCAGGAGTGAAGTTGTCCTTCACATCTCAAAATCAGAGATGTGACGCTAACTCCATTCTCCACTCCTTCATGAAGTGTGTGTCCTAATTTGTTTTTCTTAACAATTTTAAATGTGTAGAACACCTTGCCCAATATGAGATGTTTACACCACTGAGTTGCTGAGTTGCACACCATCCATGTGTTGGATCCAGGATGATTTCTGGAGTAAGCATTAATTGCCAGGGATGCCTTTGGGTGGTTATTTATCTTCAATAGGTGAATATCTTAAATGAATGCATCAGGGAGTGAATGACCACATGGGCAAATGGATTCATGAATGAAGGAAACACATTTCCTGCAATTTTTTAAGATGGGACATTTAGGGAGCATGGCAGCCCTCCCAACGAGAAGCAAGGCCAACTGGGTTTCAGAAAAGCCATCATGCCCACGCTGCCTGCAGCTCTAGGAGAAGGTTTTTAGAAAGTCCTTGAGAAGAGGAAGAACGTGAGCTGGGATCTGAATAGTACCCACAGTTTTTTTTTCCTGTTGCTAGATTTTTGAGTTTGTTCCTTATGGAGAATTTCTGTGTTGGCTAACAGGTGCTATTTGATGGCCCATGGATATTTTACAAAACCAGTATTTTCTAATTGGAGCCTATGTATATTTCCTGCAAAGCCATATTGGACTGAGGAAGATGAGGTTATGTTTCCTGATCCTCTGAAAGTGTTTCCATCAATGTCTCCTTCTTATTTCTGTAGTTGTTTCATTGTGCATTTTGCTTATATGCTACTTGGTGTCCAAAAATATAAAAATGTTTACTCTGAGTTTTCTTTTTCCCATTGTCATTACAGAGTGGATTGAAAGGGAAAGTTGCTTAGTTGTGTCCAAATCTTTGCGACCCTCCATGGACCCTCCATGGGACACAGCCCATGGAATTCTCCAGGCCAGAATACTGGAGTGGGTAGCCTTTCCTTTCTCCAGAGGATTTTCCCAATCCAGGGATTGAACCCAGGTCTCCTGCATTGCTGGTGGATTCTTTACTAGCTGAGTCACCAGGGAAGCCCAGGAATACTGGGGTGGGTAGCCTATCCCTTATTCAGTGGATCTTCCAGACCCAGGAATCCAACCAGCGCCTCCTGCATTGCAGGCCGCTTCTTTTCCAGCTGAGCTATGAGGGAAGCCCACAGAGTGGATTGGTTTAACATAAATAGTAGGAAAAAAAGAAGAACACAAGAAAAAGAGAGTTGGTGAAGCAAAGAGGTGACACACGATGTGGAGAACTTTGAGGATAGGATCCCTTTTCTGATGGACAAAAGGCAACATGAGAGTAGAAAGAAAGAAGGATGAGTATTGGTTGAGTGCTTTCCATAGGTCAGTGGGTAGTTTGACCCTGTGCTCTTATGTAGTCCCCCCAATATTATCTAATAGGGGTGTCATCCTCATTTTATACTGATGACCGGGAGATAAGTGACTTTGTAGACGTTACTCCTTAAAACTGAGATTCAAACCCTAGTCTCCATGGATCAAATGATCAGATTCTTTATCTGGTGACATTTCAGTGCCTATTCTTTTCCTTTAATGATAATATCCTTCATTTTATTATTATGTTTTTAATTTGGCCGCATGGGGTCTTTGTTGGAGACAGGCATGACCTTTCGCTGCAGTGCATGGACTCTAGCTGTGGCATGAGGGCCCGGAAGTTGTGCTGCATGGGCTTAGTTGCTCCATGGCATGTGGAATCTTAGTTCCCCAACAGGGATTGAATCCACGTCTCCCTCATTGCAAGGAGGCTTCCTAACCACTGAACCACCAGGGAAGTCCCATTTCAGTGTTGTAAGATGGAAGACTCTCTGGAATGCAAAGACAAGACCAGATAAAATGGGAAGTAAGGAGAGCAAGATGGGCCAAGATTATGGGAAGTCTAGATACCAGGGTAAATTTCTTGAGATTGGGGGGCGGGGTGTCTCTGACAGCATGGCTTAGGTGTGCTTGGTCCTGAGGCAACCTGGGTACCATGCTTTGATAGACGCTAGCTCAGAGAACTGGGTGGGGAGAGCTGAATCCGCAAGGATAAAACTCAGACCTGCAGCTAAGAGTCACCTTGAAGGGTTGGGTGCTGATCCTAGAGCAGGAATAGAATGCATAATTTAGAGAAATTAATCTAATACAAAAAGTTGAAGATGAGAAGCTGAAAAAAAATCACTCAGAAGAGTATTTTAATAGTTCAGAACTAAGCACTATGACCTTGATTAAAAAAGGAGTAGTAGAAATGAGATCATTTGCAAGACATTTGGAAGGAAGAATTCATTTGATTTAATTGCTGACTGGATATCTGAGACAAAAAAGAAATAATATGCTTTGAGTTAAAAAAAAAATCCAGTAGGTAAGCACTTCAACAGGCCTTTTTCATTCATGTTTTCACTTTATCTTTGTAATAACCCTGAGAAATATATGCCAAGAACCCTATTTACAGATGAAAAAACTGAGACTTGGAGAGGCTAAATAACCAGGATGTTCAGTTAGAGAGAATTCAAGTCCAGTTACTTCTAATTTCAAAATCTACCTTCTTTACTCAGTGACTTGAGAACTGTAGGAGCAACTTGCTTAAGGGAGGCATGCAGGAATATCTAGTGATTATGACATTGCAGGGAGTATGTTAAACAAATATCTGGTTTCTTGAACACGCACACACACACACACACACACACACACACACACACACACACACAAAGAAAATAAGGCAGAGTGCTGAGTCATTCACCCCAAGAAGCCTGAGGGAGGTGATTATAAACAGCTGGAATTGGCATCATGGGCTTCACTAGAAAAACCAGAGGAGAAGCAGGAAGGGACTGGCTTCGGAAAGGAGAAGGAAAACTGAAGCAGGGAAGTTATTTCAGAGGACAGAGCATAGCCAGACAGAACTGCATAGAGCCAAGTAGAGCAGGGGCCTTTGGTCCTGCAAGAAAAAAGAAATCAAATGCTAAAAACTCAAGAGTTCTTTGAGTTAGACGTTGTCTCTCTCTACTAATAGTGAAGTAGTAAACACAGGGGGGGCCTTCTCTAGTGGCTGAATGATAAAGAATCCACCGGCCAGTGCAGGAGATATGAATTAGATCCTGGTCTGGAAGATCCCCTGGAGAAGGAAATGGCAACTCATGCCAGTATTGTGGCCCGGAAAACTCCATGGACAGAGGAACTTGGTGGGCTATATTCCATGGGGTCACAAAGAGTTGGCCGTGACTTAGTGACTGAACAGCAATGACAATAGATGCAGGATCTGAAACTCTGATGCTCCATCACATGGAAATAGGTTTGAGTAGAGACAGTAAAAAAAAAATAGGTAAAAGTGGGAAGCTGAAGGGCTCCACTTGTCCCTAGCACAGGAGTTCCCAGCCACCAAAATCTAATGCCTGGTACTCTAAGGTGGAGATGATGCAATGATAATAGAAATAAAGTACACAATAAAGTAATACACTTGAACAATTTCTCCCTCCCCACCTCCCGCACTTTGGTACACAGCAAAATTGTCTTCCATGAAACCAGTTCCCAGTGCCAAAAAGATTGTAAACCTCTGCTTAGAGGTTTTGATTTTTAAGTCTCCTCTCCTGTAGCGGCTTGCTTTGTCTTCAAAGTCTGAGTAATTCATTTTTTCATTGATCAACAACCACTTGGCTCACTTGACTTTTGATACACAAGCACTGAGTTACTCTCCCCTTCCTGAAACTGCTGCTGTTAAGTTGCTTCAGTCAGTGTCTGACTCTGTGCGACCCCATAGACGGCAGCCCACCAGGCTCCCCCATCCCTGGGATTCTCCAGGCAAGAATACTGAAACTGCTACACCTCTGAATTGTCAAGCCTGCTAAGCTATCCCCACTGATGACCCTAGGACCTTCTGGGAAGCTCCAGAGCTCCAGGCCCTGGCTAAGAGAGGACTTCCATGAGCACTAGTGGTGGAAAATCAACCTGTGGACCAAACATTTGGAAGTCGTGGTGGAAGTGGATTGGGAACGGGAGGTGAGACCCATTCATCTTTTGCACCCAGTCAACATCTCTCACACCTCCTCTACTCCATGGACTTAGCTCAAGGAGAAGTTGGATTCAGGGCATTTAGATTCAAGTGAGATTGAAGAAGTGTCCTCTATAGTCCTTTAGACCTGGATGAGTGGAGATGGATGAACAACTGGGCATGAAAACATTGCTTTGAAAATAACTGGCCCAGTTGAGCAAGTAGGATCCATTTGCAAATAAAAGTAATGTAGAGGGAATGGCTCAGTGGTAAAGAATTTGCCTGTAGTGCAGGAGACACAGGCACGTGGGTTTGATCCCTTGGTTGGGAAGAGCCTCTGGAGAAGGAAATGGCAGCCCACTCCAGTTTTCTTGCCTGGGAAATCCCATGGACAGGAGCCTGGTGGCTACAGTCCATGGAGTCGCAGAGAGTCAGACATGACTGAGCACTCACACACACACACACACCATGAAGAATAAAAGTCACCTCTTGTTTCTGATGTGAGTGTAAAAGTGTCTAAGCGTGATGCCAAGAGTCTAAGAGAGCTTGAGCATAGCATCAGTCAGGCTTCACTTCAGAGCTGTCTGCGATCAGATAGCATTCAAAACTTCTCTGAAACTTATTTATACATAGAGCTGAAGATAGGCAGGATGAGGATGAAACTGGATTAGTGCTTGCAAAGTATCTGATATGGTACCTGGTACAGAGTAAATTCTCAGTGAGGATTAATTTTCCTTGCCCTCTTTCTGAGAGGCTCAGTATGAATAATGACGGTCCTATGGTAGCTGAAGTCTATACTCAGAGCTGGGTTGGAAAAGCCCATATATGTAACAATTTAGATCAACAAGAATTATTAACTGCTGGCCACATGAATGGTGAAACAAAAAGCACAGCATGATAACACAGCTTGTTCGAGGTCATAAAACTGGTAAGGGCAGACTCAAATTCAGTTTTCCTAAAGCTGCCTTGAAGGTTGGTTGTGAGTTCCTCACTTTTAGTTCATCTTGTTAAGGTCAGGGTGTCTGTGTTTTTAATTAAAAACAAAGTGCATCCATTCAGCTAACAGACCTCCTATCTCAGGGGCCGTTAGGAGCACTGCGGCTCTTTCCCCAGTGTAATAAGATCACAGAAGAAACATCCCCAGTACCCACCGTCTGCCCCATCCTGTTTGGTTCCACAGCCTGAATCTCTCTCTGAGACCTCTGTGAATCAAGAGCCATACCTAGGGATGTCAGCCCAGGAAGCGGTCCTCACCTTGTCCGTGTGTGCAGAGAACTGGGACCTCTCAGATTCCCACGACGAGCGAGGCACTTGATCTTGGCGTGAGTGCTGAACTTGGTTCTTGGTTACAGTCTGCCTTTGGTCCTCCAAATGCCATCCTCCTAGCTCAGGTCACTCCTGCCCAGGGCACATTCGGGATGACGGGATGCCTAAATCCCATTCCTAGTCGTTCAGTAAGTGCCTTTTGAATTTGCTCAATGAGGAAGGTTGAAGTAGGAAATGGCAACCCACTCCGGTATTCTTGCCTGGGAAATCCCATGGTGGGCTACAGTCCATGGGGTCGCAAAGAGTCAGGCACGACTGAGCAGGCATGCGCTACTGCTAATGAGGAAGGTAAGTACTTTCTGCTGAGACTGGAGCAGAAGGAGATAGGCTTTCCTCGCCCATCTTTTTCATCATTCAGAGACACAGAACAAAGAGCCCTGACTTAAAAGTTTTTTCTCTTTTCTACTGCTTACCAACTGGCAAGTTCGGTGGTCCACTTGCAAAAATGTCAGTTTAGTGAGCTTAACCTTGTTTCCCGGAAGTTCTGATGTTTGATGACATGTAGACTAAGACTCATGGTGACACAGGACCTCCTATGAATCCGATGGACTTAAGTTAAAACCCCCAACTCTCACACTCACTAGTTCTGAAACTGTCCCTTAAAGTTTTCATTTCATCGAAGCATATTGCATCATGGATATAAATATTTACTGTATAGTGCTGGTATATAGTACATGCTCAATAAAGGGCAGTTTAAAAAATCCTCTATAAACCATCTTGATACACATCAGTGTAAAAAAATACATATATGCCCTGCCCTACATTGTTAATAAGAGCCCTTTAAAATCTTCCCGGGGTCATTTGCTGTTGTTCAGACCAAACCCAGCATATTATAAATTCCATGGGTTCCCTCTGAGAGAGCCCCAAACAGAAGACGGAGCTGCAGGGGACAGAGGAACTGGGCAGACAGACAGCATTTCTGCTCCTGAGGTCTGTTAGGCAATAGGAAAACACCCTTTGGGGCTGATTGCTGACAAAAAGCCCCTCCTGTTCCAAACTGGAGGCAGACTGGAGCAGAGGGAGGAAGCAAGCCAGCTTTTTGGTTTAGCTTGGGCCCAGATGGCTCATCGGATGGAGGCGGGGGCCCAGAGCCGAGGGCTCCCTTCCCCACTGCTAGCGATCTGTGCGGGAAGCCATCAGAATGGGAGGTCACCCTACTGGCCAAAGACGTGTCCCGCGGGGCCTGGAGGGTGGCAAAGGTGGTACGGAGTTCTCCTTTTCAGGGTGGTCTCTGACGGGAACAGAGCATCCAGGAAAAGTGTTGACGATAGAACATTAAAACAGAAACACATTTTCAGGGCTGGGATTTCCAACTTGGGGTCCAAACCCCCACCCAGTATGTAAGCCTGAAACTGCAGAGAGAATGCATGCTCTTTGGGATTCAAATTGCAAAGGTCTCCTCCCTGCTTTCTTCCGGAAACACAAAAGAGAGTTAAGCTCTGGGCTCCAGGATGGAGCTGGAGAAAGAATGATCCATTTCTTTCCGAGCAGAGAAGATGGTGTCCAGAGGATTTGTAGGAAAATGCCCTTTGCCAGAAGTCCCCCCTGCCGCCCCAGCAACCAGGCTAGGCTAAGCTGATTAAAGCTCTATTCAGAATTGCAATAAACCCACAAGATACGCCGGGGCCACTGATGGGCTTCAAGATTAGCCACTAAACTGATCGCTCTCTCTGGGATCGTGGCTGCTGTATTTTTGGAAACTGGGCACTTAGAGAAAAAAATGTCTGTTTTCTCATGGCTCTGCGTAAGGACCTCATTAATTTCCCAAAGTCTCCGCAGAAGAACAATTGCTCTAATTCCATCTGGCAAGGTTCTAAAGCTTGAAAATTTCTCCTAGAATATAAAATATATGGAAAATGAATAGACACGCTTGTATATGACCTCGGTAATAGATGACCCAGTATGCATATTAGGCTACGCCCTGTATGCAAACACGCACATATGTGTACATAAATATTTTTTTTTCCTTGCCTTCTTGCCCTTATCCTGGAATTCTTAACAATTTGGCCTGTCCCTGCTTATTAATGATGTTTCCAGAGCAGAGCTCATTGGTGCATTTTCGGCAATGGGTTGATTAATAGGGGGGCACTGGGGAGCTCTTTGGGAGCCTGGGCATTGCTGGCTTGTTGACCTTGATGCTCAGGGGATAGTCTCGCTTCCAACTATGGAATCTCAGTTAGCATCATAAATTGTGGAGCCACTGGTTTTATGGCCCTTCTGCCTCCTGCTGGGAATGTTGTTTCTCTTTAATAACTGGCCAAGCAGCAGCAGTGAACCACTTCCCCTCCTCCCTCCAGGTCTTGCCCGTCATCCCCTCCCTTCCCCCACCTCCACTCTCCACCTCAGCCCTGGTCACACACACAGACACACACATGTGCTCACAGGATCACACACATTTGTAGACATCTTGCATATCCATATCACTACCACCCCCCCTTTTTTTTCCAGTTTCAGGTTTTAGTAAGGAGACAATTCACTGCCCCCCCCACAGACACCCCGACTTCCTTGGCACAGTTAAATCGGGCAGGAATTTTCAAAAGGTATTTTTTTTAAACATCAAAGAGAAACAGAAAGTACCCAATCGTAGAAAATATCAAAAGCATAAAAATAGTCTTGTTTTCAAAATAGAGGTTGCTGGAATCTCAGTGGAAAGAGAGAAGAGATGGTCTGCCTTCTGGGTGCTGCTCTCTGAGCAGAGGTAACTCCTTTGCTTCCCCATTTACCTCTCCTTTTGGCCTCAGGGAACCATCCCACTCCCTGGGTCTCAGGGACTAATCTCCATATGCAAGCTCACCCCGAGACAGACTGCTGGGAAGATTCACTTCCCTGCCTGGAATCAGTGCCTTCCCCTCCTCACTTTAGTCCGGTCGTATCCCACTCCTTGGCCTCCCTGTCTATCACCAACTCCTGGAGCTTGCTCAAAACTCATGTCCCTTGAGTGGGTGATGCCATCCAGCCATCTCATCCTCTGCCATTCCCTTCTCCTCCAGCCTTCAATCTTTCCCGGCATCAGGGTCTTTCCCACTGAGTCAGTTCTTTACATCAGGTGGCCAAAGTATTGGAGTTTCAGCTTCAGCATCAGTCCATCCAATGAACATTCAAGACTGATTTTCCCTTCTAGATCCACCCCATCCCCACACCTAGAGAGCTCCAATGGGCCTTTTCAGGTGGTTCAGTGGTAAAGAATCCACCTGCCAATGCAGGAGACATGGGTTCAATCCCTGGGTCAGGAAGATCCCTTGGAGAAGGAAATGGCTACCCGCTCCAGTATTCTTGTCTGGAGAATCCCCATGGACAGAGGAGCCTGGTGGGTTACAGTCCATGAGGTCACAGAGAGTTGGACACAACTGAGCTGTGTTTGTTGAACAGCTCACACAGAGAGCTCCAAGTTCTTCAGATCTCTGCTCAGCTGTCACTTTTTTGGGGGAGATCCTTAGGAATCTTCCTGTCTATCAAACCCTTCTCTCTACATCCAAGTGGACAGTCAATCCTAGGTGTCCACAAGGATTTGGTTCTGTGAGGATTCCAAAATTCAGGGATATTTAAGTCCTTGATACAAAATGGCATAAAATCTGCATTTCACCCATATACAAACTTCTGTACACTTTAAATCATCTCTAGCTTAGACTTCACATGCAATCTAAATGCTATGTAAATAGTGGCTGGCAATAGAGCATATCCAAGTTTTGCTTTTTGGAAGCATCTTGAATTTTTTTTCAACAATTGATCCCCACTTGGCTAAATCTGGGGATGTGGAACCCACAGATAAGGAGGGTGGACTGTACTACTTTCTTATCCCCTTTCACAGCAACCATCATCACAGTTGTAAATATGTGTTTATTTATGCCCAGTATTAGGTTCGTGTCTGTCTCCAGGGCTGGAATGTAAACTTCTTCAGTGCAGGGATCCCACATCTGAGTGTATCATCCCTTAATCTTCAGCATCTATCCCGGTACCAGGAACGTAGTCCATAAGAAGTAAATGTTTATTGATTGAATAAGCAACCTTTCTGCATTGCATTACACACGTAGGAACGGCTTCCCAAACCTATCCCAATTCAAATGTCTAGAACAATGCACTGTTTTCCTTATTGTGGTGGATATTGTTGGTGTCTTGTTCAGGTCCTTTTTTCACTGAGCTAGGCCATCTGTCTTTCAGCAATACAGGATGTCAGTGACTCACAGCGAGACACTTCTCCAGAGAATTGCTCCCAAGATCAGGAGCCGTCTCACCCAGAAAAGTCTGGAAAGCTACACCCCACCCAGAAGGTGGTCAGTAGCCAATGGCCAGTTAATATGAGACTGGAAAATTCTGGCCCCTTAGTCTTAGGATGGGAACTCTGAGGTGCCTTTCAGCCTGCAGAGCTGTCTATGGGATCAGTCTGAGACAAGCCTTGAGCTGAAACTACCACTTAGTATGGTTTCTTCCCTATGCCCAGTTTCTCTCACCTCTTTACAGATTTTACTTGGGAGCACACTCTTAAGAACTTATTTGTGTATGAATGTCTATCTCAGGAACTGTTGAGGACCTAAACTAAAACACCTTCAAAATTCAGAGCTCGTGGGATGATAGCAAACTAACTTTCTGGAAATAAAAACAAACCAACAACTCCAATTTGTGGAATCTGCCAACTTTTGTGGTGTAAATAGCTTCCTCATGGCCAATTTCAAGCTACCAATATGTCATGGAACACGAAATTAGAAAGAGATGTGCACAATTGGCTTATGGGAGTCAGTACAAGCCATATACGGCACACCAGAGCTCACGATATGCATGAAATAAAAGTTGTCCACAATACTGATATTATTAGTAACACCATTTGGAGTGTCAACTAAAGCATCATTCTGAATACATTTATCTCAGTTCTCACGGTATTTCTAGGAAGTTTGTACTATCATCCCATTTTACAGATGTAGCGACTGTGGCTCATAGAATGCCATGATTTATCTACGGTCTCACTGTTAATAAAAGCTACAGCTCAGGTTCAGACTCAGACCTGACTCTAGAATCCTAACTCATGACTATATTTGATGTTATTTACCATTGTTGTTGCTGTTCAGTCACTCAGTCGTGTCCGACTCTTTGTGATCCCATGAACTGCAGTGTGCCAGGCTTCCCTGTCCATCACTATCTCCTGGAGTTTGCTCAGACTCATGTACTAAAAGGTAATGCATGCTCTCTTCATGTGTATAGACTTTTTCCACATAGTGATTTGCAATCCTTAGCATATCTGATCATTTCAATAATGTAAGCTACTCAGGGTAAAAACAGCAATTGTCCAGCCAGAACATTGAGGCTTCCCGTGATTTGTCCAGGGTTCTGAGAAGCAGACTTGAAGCTGTAGATCAGGGTCCTCATGGTCCACGTGTTTTTCCAGAAGACCCTGTTTCTTTCCTCTCCAGAATCTATACTCTCAGTGGCACCCTCCTTATTTTCTGCATGTGAAATCTATTCCAGTGTATCCAGAGAAGGCTGGAATTCAAGGGATTGTAAGGAATATCATGCCTCCATTCTTCAGCAGAATGAACACCCATATTTATCCATCTATAATGGAAACTCAAGTAAAGAAGATATGATTTCTAAGGGTTTGGGGTTAAACAAATCCAGTTTAGCTTAGCATACAAAGACCAAGCACCTGCCAGGGAACTCTAGGGAATTTCTGAGATGTTGGTCTGATGCAAAACACTTAACGTAGAATGTGGCCCATGCCAGGTAATTGATTTATCTAACTAAGTCCCTTGTCCTTCTTTGCTCCCAACCTGTAAGCAGATCCTGCTAAAGAGTGATGAGACATTTAAGCTATAGTAGCACTCTGCACTTAGGCCATCCAGACCTAGGGGTGTTTGGTTCACCCCTCAACGCCATCTTGTGGGCAATGGAAACTTTGCCAGGGTTTGGGGAAACCAGCCCAGCCATTGTGTGGTCAAAATTGAATAATCTACATGGCTCTGGAAGGAAATCCAGAGAACATCTCAAAATGCAGAAGCAGAGTTTAGGAATCAAGAGTAATGAAGTCAATGGACCTAGAGACCACCGTACAGAGTGAAGTAAGTCAGAAAGAGAAAAACAGATATGATGTAATATCACTTATATGTAGAATCTAGAAAAGTGGTATAGGTGAAGTTATTTGCAAAGCAGAAATAGAGACAGAATAGAGGACAAATGTATGGATACCAAAGAGGAAAGGAGTGGTGGTGGGATGAATTGGGAGATTGGGATTAACATATATACACCATTTTTTGATACTATGAATATAATAGATAGCTCATAAGAACCTACTATATATGTGTAGGGAGCTCAACAGAAAACTCTGTAGTGACCTGAATGGGAAGGAAATCCAAAAAGAGAGGATATAAGTATATGTATAGTTAATTCACTTTGCTGTACAACAGAAACTAATGCAACATTTTAAAACAAATATACTCCAATAAAAATTAATTAAAAAATGGAGCATCGTGAGATGACTAAGGGATGATCTCCTTCAAAGATCACCATTATCATTCCTATCATTTGATAATCTGATGAACACCATCTGTTCATTTTCTGTTCTGGGGGTCAGAAGGAACTCTACAGGCTTTTCCATACACTGCTTTACTTATAATTTCAGGCTAAACTCAGCCACAGACTTGGTCATTAAGAACTTCAGATTCCTCTGGCATTAGTTGAGTACTTGCTGGGCACCTGGCATTGTGCTAGGTCAGTGGTAGATTCAGATAAAATTCATGCTCTCAAAACACTTGCACTGTTTAAAGGCAGGAAACCATGGACTTGATAGACTGCAGCCCACAACCTGAATTAAGCAGGGCCACACACAAGGGGCCCTTTAATTCAAGGGCTGTGGACCATCCGTAGTGGGAGAAAACATTCTTGCCTGGAGGTGGAGAGATTTATTCATTACCTGAGATGTGTAAGGATACCCAGTTCATAGGCCATCTGGGTGAACTTAGCTAGCATATGGTGGCAAAGCCTCAACTTTATACTTTTTGTGTGTCTAAACTATTCAAATCAGTTTGAGCCCAAGCTTCCTCCTCATCTCGGCTTGCCTTGGATGCAACAGAGACAGGCAGAGCTGTAGCTGGGTTTTGCAGAAATCCTTCAAAGAATCAAGTAAATTGGCAGACATACATACACAGATACATATATGTATGTATGCCTATCTATATTTTGCAGTGGTCATTATCATATCTGGGTTTCCCTGGTGGCTCAGATGGTAAAGAATCTGCCTGCAATGTGGGAGACTTGGGTTCAATCCCTAGTTTGGGAAGATTCCCTGGAGAAGGGAATGGCTACCCACTCCAATATTCTTGTCTGGAGAATTCTATGGACAGAGGAGCCAGCCCGGTGGGCTGCAGTCCATGGGGTTGCAAAGAGTAGGACATGACCGAGCGACTAACTCTAACCATATCCACTCTGCTGATAAAACTAAGGCTAAGAGAGTTTGAAAAAGTCAGAGTCACATGGTGGGGAGGGTGGTGGTTTGACTTCAAATTCCCAGTTTTTTCCACCACACAGGCCTGGGAAGGTAGGAAAAACATCTCAGTGCGGATGCAAGTTGAAGATCAATGTCCCTGCCCTCAAATAACTCGGAGTCAAACAAAGAGGTTCTTAACCTTTAAGGGGGAAGGCCCTGATGTGGAAATAATTATGTAACTTTGAGAATCGCCCCAGAAAAATACTGGAAATCTTGCATAGAGTTTTAGAGGAACACTCGGACTCCACCCACCGTTCCCGATCCTCAGCTAAGGCTCTGGGCTCAAAAATACCCTAAAAGCAGATTCCTTAGTAATTCCAAGGTGCCCACGTCCTGTAAAAGGAAATGGCTCCCAGGACTCTGTTGGAACCCGCATGAAAAGAATTAAGTGCCCGCTGCAGAATTTGTTCCGTGTGGGCTGCTGCCTCGATGCGGAGAAGGATGCTGTGACGACAATTCATCAGAAGGACTCAGGCCATTCAGCCAGGTTCAGGGCCAACTTCCCAGTGACTGTGAAGCAGAACAGTTACCGGGAAGGGCTGTGGGTCCATTTCATGTCAAAGCAAACCTCTAGGAGCTTTGCTGGGCAAGTTTCGGAGATGGGCGCAATTCCCTTCGTAGGATAAATCTGCTTGGGAAGCATGGGTGAAATCCCATATCATGTAGAGAATTTCCTTATTTGTTTTCAATCTAAATCAGAAAGGTATTTCTTGGAACTGACAGAGTGGATTATATATATAAATATGTGTGTGTGCGTGTGTATTTAGAGTTGTGTGATAGGGATTTTCAGGGTGTTGGTATGTTGTTTCTGAATCTGAGTACTAGTTATATGAACACATTTGGCTTGTGAAAATGCAGCGAGGTATATACTTAAGTATGTATTAGTATACTATTCTTTCTATTCATTTATTATACTTCAGTATATCTATGCTGTGTGCATATTTATATACATATATATTTATTTAAGTGTTTTTAAAAAGAATGAAGCAAGTGAGCTAAAACTTTCTGGGGGAAATAATGCAGTTATCTAGCATAATTTAAATGTTTAAAGTCACAGTCAGCCAAATGTCAGCCTTAGTAATTTGAAGATTCTGCGACCAAGGACCGGGACAGTGTGACACGTGTGAGCACAGAGATGCAGCAGGGTCTGGTGACTGCTTTCCAGTCCATCCTGCAGCAGGATTCTGGGATCTCGCTGGGGCCCTGAGTGATGCCCTTCCCTGCCCCTCTCTGGGGCCCTGCCTCCTTGCTCCTCACCAACCTGCTGAGTCTTGGCTGATATGACCTACAAGCTCAGATCCATTCATCCTGACCTGAGCCATCTTGCAGGCCCACTGGGTTGTGGAATGTGGAAGGAAGCTGCTGCCGGGTTCTTGGCGTCATTCGCATGGGGTCTGCCGGTCTCACCATCCCTTGGCTTTCTGATGGGCTCCATTCATTCACAGGTGCACCAATGTCTGGTTAGAGCCTGCCCCACACACCTCTTGACCTTCTTTGTCTGGTAAGGGGCTGGACCCGGCTCCTTCCACCCACCCTTGTCTGGTTGCCCCAAGTTTCACTTCCTTTGCATACGAGCTAGACTTGAAACACGAAGTGTCAGCTTGACACCCAACCCAGCGGCTTTTGTGCCCGACACCCTCAGTTTCCTCCTCCCCAAGGGTCCAGCTCGTATACATGCCTTGTTCGGCTCACCCACCAGCATCATTCCATCCCTTCTCCCTTCCCTGGCAGCTCCTGGTGTTTTGGCATCAGAGTTACGACATCTTGTGTCTCTGTGCTTTAGGGAAGCTGCTGACTTGGGAAATAAGAAGGTCTGCCTGAACTCCAGGAGAAAGAGAACCCGAGCTGACTAAGAACCAGACCTGAGCGCCTAAGTCAGCAGCAGTAATATGTGAACCTAAGTGAGGCAGCAGGAGCTCTGTACCTCTGGAGAGCGGAAACGTGAGCCCCAGGCAAGGGAGCAGGTGCAGGGGGCTGCCTGGGGCCATCCCCTGGAGACTCAGCCTGGTTGCTTGGGAAAACCTGAGTAAAGTTTTCCTGAATTATATGTAAACCATTAACTTACATGGAGAAGGCAATGGCACCCCACTCCAGCACTCGTGCCTGAAAAATCCCATGGACGGAGGAGCCTGGTGGGCTGCGGTCCATGGGGTCGCTAAGAGTCAGACA
>SJYV01014018.1:1007872-1041825 GCA_006410875.1 Neotragus pygmaeus | reverse complement strand
TCACTAGTCACGTATGACTCTATGACCCTCTGGACTGTAGCCGGCCAGGCTCCTCTGACCATGGGATTCTCCAGACAAGAAGACTGGACTGGGTTAGAATGCCCTCCTCCAGGGGATTTTCCCAACTCAGGGATCACACCTGGGTCTCCTGCATCAACAGGGGGGTTCATAACCGCTGAGCCCCCTGGGAAGCCCTAACATCCATAGAAAAGCACAAAACGAATATTACGTTGTAGACGAGGCTCCAGACTATTTAACTTAGTGTTCCTCAACCTCGGCATGTTGACATCTTGGGCCGGAAAATTATTTGTCATGGGGGTGGGGGCAGGAGGTCCTGTCCACTGTAGGACACTGCCTACCCACCAGATGCCAGGGGCATCCCCTTCTCCCCAGAGTTGTGACAACTCAAAGTGTTTGGGAGGGTGGGACGCAGTGACACGTAGTGATGTGTGTCTCTGCCTTTACCCTCTGCCACTGCAAGCACCCGAGTCCCTTTTACATTTCTTCATTTCTTTATTCACTTTCCAAAGGATTTAACCAAGTCAGTTCTCCATATGTCTTGGATCATGCCACCCCAGAATGCCCCGCAAAGACCCCGCCGAGCATAATTTCTGCAAATAGATCTCAGAAGACACCATTCTCCAAGGCCAGGGTCAGGTGAAGGCCAAGGCCAGGGTGAGAGAATGCCAAGTATGTTGCAGGATGTCAATAAATCCTCAAGACCTGTAGTACGATTTAGCCTCTCTGAACTGGTTTCCTCCTCATCTGTAAAGGGTGATAATGATCTGCCTGATTCTTGATGGAGAGGCCCAGGCAAGGCCTAGGGAGAGAGCCCTTAGTGAACTGTTAATTTGTTCTGAGCAGAACATGAGCAGCTTTGAGGAAATGAGAGGCCGCTGGATGGAAGGAGTCTTGTGATACAGGAAGTGTCTCCAAGTGGAGCTTTAAAAAGTGCTCTCAGCATGCACGCAACCAGACCTGCATGACCGTCTCAGCTGCTGGTAGGTGTCCGCTGTTCCCTTGTGAAGGCATTTTCTCCCATCCTTCTCCAGTTTCTCTCTATTCCTTGCAGAATCCTGGATCTCTCACTTTCCTGATGTTTTTCTCAGTCTCCATCATTTAATTTTCTTTTTCTCTCTTTAAATCTGAAAAAGTGTAGAGTTATCAAAAGTCCCATTCTTCACCTTCCATTGCTTCTTCTGTTTGCTCAGTGAGTGATCTCACTTCCCCCAAGTCAACTCTTGAGAACCCCCAGATCCATAATACACCTCCTTTCTGCTCCCACTTCCAAACCCAAGTACCTTCCTGTCAAGGAACCTCTTCTGTTACCCTCCAGGGCTTCTGACTGACCACGTGAACTTCCCCTACCAAACTGTCCTTCCCTTTAATCTTCTGTATTTGAGTGGGCACCCCCACTGGATTGGCTGGCTGAAAAAATAAGCACTCCCGAGAACATCAACCACATTTGTCTCTTTTCACTGCGGAATCTCAGTGCCTGGCACATGAGAAAGGCTCAGCAAATCATTTTTTTCCCCTTTTAATATATAAAGAATTCATTATCTCTCTCTGCCTCATTCTCCATTAAATAATAATCAAATAGCAAAATTATACAAATTAGGCAGATAGAAATTGGCTTAGCGCATAACTCAAAGCTGCATGAGTACTCTCTAGGTGTTGGGCTCTGTTTAGCATTTCATTATTTATGTTATGCACATATCAGTATATAATAGAAATGTGCCCAGACATATTTAGATATGTATATGCACATATATATACATGCCTGTGTACCTAGATATGGCTGTGTGTGTATGTATGCCATGTGTATATGTGATACAGATACGTATATATGAATATATGCGTGATTTGAATGGGGCTTTAGTGGCTCAGATGGTAAAGAATCTCCTGCAATGCAGGAGACCTGGGTTCACTCTACGTGTCAGAAAGATCACTTGGAGAAGGGAATGGTAATGCACTCCATTATTTTTGCCTGGGAAATCTCATGGACAGAGGAGCCTGGCTGGCTACGGTCCACGGGGTTGCAAAGAGTCGGAGAAGACTGAGGGACAAACACGCACACACCTGATTTAAATAATTTACCCATTTTGCAGATGAATAAGGTGATAACAAATAAATGGCAGAATTGCATTCATGTTCCATTTCCAAGTGATTTACAGATACTAGTTCATTTAATTCTTATAACAATCTTATAAAAAGTGTGGGAGGCTACCACTTCCCCACTTTATAGTTGGAGAAGCTGAAGTTGGTTGAGGTTAAAAGCCCGACTCAAGGTAACACCTGGCAATGGTGAAGAAGGAAACGAGATGCTGCTGGGTGGAAGGGGCCTTGTGATACGGGAAGTGTTTCCAAGTCGAGAGTAGCACATGATTCCTGCCTGCACAGCCCCGATCTGGAGTCTTTGCGCTGCTGCCTTGCGAAAGTTGACGTCTATATCCTAACTACTCGACAACTCTGGGTCCACCCAAGGGCCAGTCCTCTGCATATTACTTCAGAGTATTCCTAGCTCCTAGTTGGTCTTTTTCTCCCCAGTGTCATGGAGAGTTCATTTGGCGCAAATCAGCGCTTTCTGTTGAACAGGGAATAAGTGGGTAAAAAAAGGAAATGAAGAGATTCAAGTTCACTTTAGCGTCAACTCCCTCACTGGGACTGCTTCCTCCAGTTTCACTTTTTATAAGAGGCGTTCTTTCTCCTGCTTAATGTTTTCTGTAGTTCAGCATCTCTTTCTGAAGATAAGCCTCCTCATTCCTTCAGGTCCTTGCATCCATTACCATTTTTCCTTCAAACAGCTGATTGGAAAGGATTTGTTTGCTTCGTACAGGTCATTTCTGTCTGGTGGTAAGGCCAAGTGTTTTATCCCATGGGAATGCATCTTCATTTTTATAATGGAAGTCCACAGGAGTTAATAAAGGGAATGGAAAAAGCTCACCGCTGCCAACTGCTTAAGTATGTATCCATTCCATCCTGAGAGCCCACCTGTCCTCACCACGTGCCTCTTGGGGAATCCGGGGAGCAGTTGGATGGACGCTACAGGAGACAGTGGTTATGTGACTGCTTGGCTGGAGGCTATCACAATCCTGGGAAAACTGGAGTGCTTATGGAATCTATCACGGACCCCTGGGATACATCACTGCGAAGGGGGTCACTGGTGGTCTTGGAATGTAGACCCTCAGTCTTCCTCTTAAACTCACCCCAAAACACTTGTGAGGTTGGAATTCACTTTCCAGTTTTTTTTCTGTCCAAACAAATTTCACAGCCACTGCAGTGCCCTGGAGCCAAATTCTTCAACACATGTTTCGGAACCTCCACCGAAGATAAGTGTGAGATGAGAGGCAGAGTGGCGGTGGAGATATGACCCCGTGTCGAGCCAGATGCCCTGGGGATTTAGTTCTAGTAGTGAGGAATTAGAAGTCACTTAGTTTGTCCATGGCTTCATATCCTCATCTGGAAAGAGTGAGGGATAACGAAACCTTTCTCGTGGGACTTTAGGGAGAACAAAATCAGATCTATTTTGTTCAATATTTATTTTTATTTATTTATTTGGCTGCACTGGCTTTAGTTGCATCACATGGGATCTTCCATCTTCATTGCAGTGACTTTTTTTTTTTTCTTTTAGTTTTGGTCTGTGGGATCTTTAGTTGTGGCATGGAAATCTTAGTTGAGGCATGCAGGATCTTGTTCCCTGATCAGGCTTTTGAAGCAGTGAGCTCCCTGCTTGACAGAAGGTAATTGCTTATTGGGTGTTACCCGGGATGATGATGGTAGCCATGGTGATAACAATGATGATGATGATGTTGATGGTGGTAGCAGGATGGTGTGTTGGGGAAGATAAAAGGCTAACTCAGATAAGGTTCTCCCACAACTTTTTTTTTTTTTTCTGAGACATTCACAGACCACTTGGAGCTATAGACATGCTATCATAGAGTCATATATGAGACAGGTATAAATAACAGGTACAGCAGTTTGGCTAACAGAAAGCATTCTCGCCTAAGGTTCTTCATACAAGTGCTATGCTAATATCCAAATTGGGACCTTGAAACATGTAGGCTTTGAGGGTGTGGGGACAGACTGGTAGAACCAATGCTGTTGAAACCAAATCAAATCTGGCAAAAACCCCTGAAAAGCTGAGATATTTTCACATTGTCTTTGCTGCATATTCTGCCATGAAAAATTGTAATTAGAATTTTACATTCATATAGCACATTTATTTTTAGAGGCTCCAGTGATATTATTAAAAACTAAACCCTTCAATTTTAATGTTGGTCTGTCTTACAAAAAAAGTGCACCTTTTCTTTCAATGAGCTCTCTCACTTGTATGAGAGTTAGTGGGATGTTTGGACTAACTGTAAAATCTAAAATGATTCAGATATTAAAAATAAATTTTAAGACGTCTTTCAAAAATAAAGTGTGTTGAAAGAGCCCTGGTAATAAAGCAACACCAATTATGCTCAGAATTGCCAGGGAGTTGGAGAGAAAAACATTTCAGGAAAAAATATTGAAACGAAGGGTATGTTAAATATGCCACGAGAAAATCCTTAGACCATCATCTGCTTCAGAGGCACACAGCTGAGGCTCCTGGAATACAGCCCAAGCGGTGGCAGAGAATATCCATTGAGAAGTGTGCAAAAGACACTTCTCAGAGTCCAGTGCTGCTCTATGGACCCTGGATTATCAGAGTTCTATACTAATAAGGCTGTGGGGCTTCCCTTGTGGCTCAGCTGGTAAAGAATCCACCTGCAATGCCGGAGACCTGGGTTTGATCCCTGGGTTTGGAAAACCCCCTGGTGAAGGGAAATGCTACCCCCTCCAATATTCTGGCCTGGAGAATTCCATGGACTGTATAGTCCATGTGGGCTATGGCGTGGTGATCACACCCCATTATTATACTTGATGTCCTCTTTCAGGGAGTATTGTCAAAATCCTATCTTCCTATTAGTGAAAAGCAGACTACTGGTTTGGGATACACTAGCAACTTGAGTTTTAACATCACTGATTGTGCAGGAGAACTTAATCCTAAGAGCCCAGGACAGGGAAACACGATGATTATACTGTTGAAAGTAGCCCCCTCTAAAAAGTCCCTCACTAATGTCCACTTATGATGCATCTTACCACCCTGTTTTGTTTTGAATAATTGTTTTTCCTCAATGAAAGTGTTTAGTTTGAGGGGTTGATTGTTTAGTATCCCTTTCCTCCGTGGACTATAGCTTTCGATGTCTTTAACACTTATAGAGTGTTGATGCATCTCTTATCTTGTGTGTGCTCAGTTGTGTCTGATTCTTTGTGACTCTGTGGACTATAGCCTACCAGGCTCCTCTGTCGGTGAAATTTCCCAGGCAAGAATACTGGAGCAGGTTGCCATTTCCTAATCCAAGGGATCTTCCCAAACCAGGGGTTGAACCCCCTTCTCTTCCATCTCCTGCATTAGCAGGCGGATTCTTTACCATTGTGCCACTTGGGAAGCCCAACAAAAACTGGATGAATGGAAGGATCCATAGTGTGCAAGCAGGTTGAGCCACTTCAGTCGTGTCTGACTCTTTGAGACCCTATGGACTGTAGCCTATCAGGCTCCTCTGTCCATGGGATTCTCCAGGCAAGAATACTGGAGTGGGTTGCCATGCCCTCTTCCAGGGGATCTTTCTGACCCAGGGATTGAACCTGGGTTTCCTGCATTGCAGGCAGATTCTTTACTGCTGAGCTACCTGGGATGCTCATACACAATGTGTTACTCATTTAAGTCACTTCCTATTTAGGGCCATGATGAATAATGCTGCTATACAGTCTTGGACATGATTTTGGGTGCACCCAAATACACATAGATGTTGGGCATATATCTGGGAATGGAATTGTTGGGTCACAGGACCTGAAGATGTTAAGTTTAGTAGATACAGCTAAAAGATTTTGCAAAGTGGTTTTATCAGTTGTTACTTTCAGTAATTGTAGTGTATGAGAGTTTCGGTTACTCTCATCACTTATAATTATTATTATTATTTTTTTCTATCTTTTCCACTTCATTGCAGTACTCTTTAGCCTCTTTGTCTACATACAGTCTCATGCCCTGATACAGGCAATACCTTCTTCTCCTAGTCTCAGAAGGGGTTTGAAGTCAATATCTGGTAGAGATTGTTTTAGCAACTTACTAAGACTGAAGCAAGGTTGCACACTCAGTATTGGGGTGGGTTGCCATGCCCTCCTCCAGGGGATCTTCTTGACCCAGGGATCAAACCCGCGTCTCTTACATCTCCTGCACTGGCAGGCAGGTTCTTTACCTCTAGCATCACTTGGGAAATGTTATGCTGGGGAATGCCACTTATTGTGTCAGATGGTATCAAATGTACTGCAAATATAAAATACAAGATGGCGCTTGGTAAAACTGGGAAGAAGAGGATTGGGATTTGGAGAAGGCGACGGTACCCTACTCCAGTACTCTTGCCTGGAAAATCCCATGGATGGAGGAGCCTGGTAGGCTGCAGTCCATGGGGTCATGAAGAGTCAGACATGACTGAGCGATTTCCCTTTCTCTTTTCACTTTCATGCATTGGAGAAGGAGATGGCAACCCACTCCAGTGTTCTTGCCTGGAGAATCCCAGGGACGGGGGAGCCTGGTGGGCTGCCATCTATGGGGTCACACAGAGTCGGACACGACTGAAGTGACTTAGCAGCAGCAGCAGCAGAGGATCGGGATGGGATTAAGACGAGATTATAGGAAAGAAGATTTGAAAAGCCGGACTTTCTAAACAGGGAGAACCAGTCCTAACAAGACTAGTTTCAGGCCTTGTTATAGCACTTGCATGTTTTATAGAATTTCATTTTCCTAATAATTCTATTAGAAATAACTTTCCATTTACAGATGGTGAAGCTGAGCACAGAGAGGTTGCATAAGCTTCCTCAAAGACTGAATCCTAAATGCCTGGCTTTTCTCATTGTCTAAGTCCTCTTGCACACTGCCTCTAAACTACTTGCATTTTGGGACTTCCCCGGTGGTCCAGTGGTTAAGACTCTGCACTTTCATTGCAGCAGGCAAGCATCTGATCCCTGGTTGAGGAACTAGGATACCACATGCTGCACAGCATGGCCAAATAAATAAATAATAAAACTCTCTTAAAAAAAAAAGAATATAAACAGTGCTGCGATGAACATTGGGGTACATGTG
The DNA here is from genome assembly GCA_006410875.1 of Neotragus pygmaeus. Lineage (NCBI taxonomy): Eukaryota > Metazoa > Chordata > Mammalia > Artiodactyla > Bovidae > Neotragus > Neotragus pygmaeus. Next base: position 1,034,660 of record SJYV01014018.1, on the reverse strand, counting down.
TCTCTTTCAATTCTGGTTTCCTTGGTGTGTATGCCCAGCAGTGGGATTGCTGGGTCATAAGGCAGTTCTATTTGCAATTTTTTAAGGAATCTCCACACTGTTTTCCACAGTGGCTGTACTAGTTTACATTCCCACCAACAGATAGATAAATAAAAAAAAAAAAAAGAATACTTTAAATAAATAACTTCTATTTCACCCAGTAATCCAAGAACACAGACAGAGCAAGCATCAAACCAGTTTACTAGGCGAGAAGCTCAGCACTCACAAATGTGTAACTTACCCATGATCATAACGATTGAGTTGAAGGAGCCGGTGTTCTCTGAATCCAGTCTTCTTTCCATTACTCCACACTGTAGCTGAGCTTTGAAGGGGGAGTGTAGTTCCATAAATGAATCTCATAACTCTTTCATTGGCCACTGAAGAAGCAGCAGGACTGGTCTTGATCAGCACTGAGGTCAGAGCAGAAACAAATTAGGAATCTAATCATGGGCCTGGAGCTCGGCCCCCTCCTTGAGTCTCCTCTCCCCTGCTGGGATCCTCAATGTTTCCCAGGGTCTGACCACTTCAGGCATTATGCCAAGCAAAGCCAAAGGTTGAGTCTCTAAGATGCCTTTTGGGAGTCCTTCTCTGGGGAAGGCCATTTCAAAACAAATCCAAATCATTTTGTTGGAGACAACCCCAGGAGAGATAAAGGTTGTGTTATGGTTCCCATCAGGCTGGGTGCCTGTTTTGAACTTGGCAACAGCATTGTCACACAACAGACACACATTTGAAAAATCATGATTTACAGCCACTGTCACTTGAAAAAAAACAAGTTTTGGATTTGAAGAATTTGCCATTGTCTGAAACTGATTTGAATAATAACTCAGATGATTCTAGCAAGAAAATTTAGCATGACTACAAATGTATGCCAAACTTTGCTGTATATGTCATTATAGGAATAGNTAATGCCAGGCAATATACTTTGTTTACACTGCATACCAGTCAGCACCCACAATTTTCCAATTCTCTCTAAAACATATCTGAGTGCTTGCACACACACACATGCACACACACACACATGTCTCAACTTTTCCTTGTCCTTAAAACTAATGTAGTACCCAATAATTTATTTGTCTTACACAGTCACACGTAACTGCAGGTTAGATCTGCCCCGCCTTATTTTTCCCCTTTAGATTCAGAGTCCTTTACACCCTCAAATAGCTCATGCCATTTAGGAATGGGAGTTAAAATGTTGGAACAGCAGCGAAGCACTCAGCGTTTAGAACAGAGACCTAGCAGAAATTTTCCCAGGTTACTTATGCTAAAAGAACTTGCTCCAAGGGACTTGATCAACCACTCTATTGTTTGACACACTTAAACTTAATGCCCTTTTGCTACAGTTTAGTATGTGTCTTCTAGTCTTGGCTTGAGGGAGGGCAAATTACAAACATCTGGTTAGTGTTTTAGCGAAAGAGGATTTGATAGCTGTTGGAAGTTTGTAGTAAAAGGAGATATTCTTCTCAAGGCATCAATAGATTTTCAAAGATGTCATTGAGTGTATTGTTGTAACTGTCTAAAAGGTTTAACTAGACATTTAGAAACATAGTTGTTCTCTATTGTGGATTGTGCAACTAATTATTTAATTAATCCTTTTAAGCAAATTTCACAACAAAAGCATTTCCTCAAGTAATAGCAGTAAGAGAGAAGAGCAGGGTAGGCAATAGAGGAAGAAAGGCCAAGAGGTGGAAGGGTGGGAGGAAACATTGGCATCACTAGTAGACAAATAGGAGGATGCCTACTGAATAAGCCTCTGGAGATGTCAGTTTAATAAAAACCTACATTTTAACAGAAGCAACATATACAAATAAATTTGAAAAAGATTTTCATAGTAGAGAACCAATTTGGTTCAAGCTTTATTTAGCTAATGTGTAATTATCTTTTATAAATGTGCAAATATCTTGGATTCCTGATGCTTATCTTTCAATGAGGATACATTCATATAACTATGGTGGTCTTGCATAAACAGAAATGAACAAATAAGATCTACAGTTAGTTCTTGCCTATTTGAATAAATATATGTGTATAAATATATATGATAAATATATTTTCATAGACTCCAATCACACAAATATGTATAAATGTAAGTTGAACATAAACTATGGGAATTACATATGATACAAATTTTAAAAATTTCTTCAGTAGATGGAAAAGTTTAAAGGAAATATATCTGAATGTATTTTAAACTACCCTTTAATTGGAATTCTCTGGGCTGAGAGAAATTTGTGTGCATGCATAGTCATGTTTGATTCTTTGTGACCCTATGGACTGCAGCCCGTAAGCTCCTCTGTCCATGGGCTTTTTCAGGTAAGAATACTAGAGTGGGCTGCCATTTCTACTCCAGGGGATCTTCCCAACCTAGGGATCAAATCTGCATCTCCTGTGTCTTTTGCATTGCGGGCAGATTCTTTACCCCTGAACCATCTGGGAAGCCCTGAGATAAGTTTGGTTATGTCCATATCAAATCAAACTATGCAAATGAAAATTTATAAATTATTCCCCTGGGTTTGACATTTCTATCAACCTGAAATATGGGATAGGAAATTTAAAATGTAAAATAAAACTTTGGTAAAATGATGATAATAGGTTGGCAGCAAAATTGGATATAGAAATAGGATATCTTTCATATCAAGACATATGCTATGACAAAGAGATTTTCTGTTCTGCAAATATGTTTATATATAAAACTAAGTGTGCAGGAAATGTTTATTGTTATATAAATTTCCTTGGAACCTAAATCCAATGCTTCTGCTGGCACGGTATACTGGGTGATACCAACCTACAAAGAAACAAAATCAAACCAAATAGAAAGAAAAACAACTACTATAGATGCTCGGGATTTGAGTTAATGAGATAGTTCAGCAGAAGGACACAATTCAGATGTATCTTGACTTTCTGCTCAAGGTTTTTTTTTTGCTTTTTTATTAAAGCATGGTTGCTTTGAACTATTGTATTAGTTTGACTAGTTTTCTGTGAGAATGGTTTCAGTGTGCCTGCCCTCTGATGCCCTCTTGCAACACCTACCATCTNCCTGTCTTGGGTTGCCCCACAGGCATGGCTTGGTTTCACTGAGTTAGACAAGGCTGTGGTCCTAGTCTGATTAGATTGACTAGTTTTCTGTGAGAATGGTTTCAGTGTGTCTGCCCTCTGATGCCCTCTTGCAACACCTACCATCTTACTTGGGTTTCTCTTACCTTGGGTGTGGGGTATCTCTTTACGGCTGCTCCAGCAAATCACAGCTGCTGCTCCTTACTTTGGATGAGGGGTATCTCCCTACCGCCACCGTTCCTGAACTTCAATGTGGGATAGCTCCTCTAGGCCCTCCTGCGCCTGCGCAGCCACCGCTCCTCGGGTTGATCCTCCTGGCCACCGGCCCTGGCTTTGGTTGTGGGTGGCTCCTCCCAGCTGCCACTCCTGGCCTGGGGGCTCTGAGTGGCTCCTCAGGGTCACTGCCCCTGGCCTCGAGCCTGAGGTGGCTTCTTCCAGCCGCCCCTGACCTCGGACGTGGGGTGTCTCCCCCTGGCTGCCCCTGACCTCGGACGTGGGCTGTCTCCCCCCGGCCTCCCCTGACCTCGGACGTGGGGTGTCTCCTCCTGGCCGCCACTGACCTCGAACGTGGGGTAGGTCCTCTTGGCCACGCTTAGTGCACCGGCCCGGCTCTCGCCAGCTGCCTGCGCTTAGTGCGCCAGCATGCACAGTGGTAAAGATCTGTTTTATGGCGAGCTTAGTGTCTTGGACTTAGCCCCTGTGTGGTTTTAACCCCAATTCTATCCTTTAGAGGTAGGGAGCCAAGAACTAGGCATAGAGGTACGGGAATCTTAGTAAATGGGTCACAGCTATGAAAGGATCAGAGATTGGGTGTATTTTCATGCAGTAGAATGCTTGATTTTGCATGTTGTGCTAAGTTATTATGGATGGGAAAAGATTCTGAATCTTCTATGTGTGGGTGATAGAGGCTACCATCTTAGCTTCCTTGTTTAACTCCAAGTGTTCAGCAAACCCTTGAATGGTGACTTCAAGTTACATTCTTGCTAAGTATAGAACCTAAGTTGACATAGAAGAAGCTACTTCCAATGTAAACTGTATTTGATTTTGCAATTAGCAGAATGATAGGTTGCACTCACCCATTCTAATTGCTATACTTACCTACTGATTATTATTTCTGGGTGTCTGAAGACAGACTTTTCTGTAGTGTCTTGCATTTTTGTACAATGAAAAAGAAAATGCTCTTTTCATAGGCACAGGCTTCGTAGAGCAGAGATTTTTCCAGTATTCTTGGGCCCAGTCTCTGGAACTGGCATATGATGTTCCTTCTTATCCCATTACCTCATGATGTACATATGAGGCAAGGGAGTGAGGAACCATGGACCAGAAAGGGAGCTATCTGGCAGCTTGAAACACACTGAATACAACAGGGATTCCTGCAAAGTAAAGACCTTACGAAGGGTAGGGGAGTAGTTTTTCTGGCTTAAACAATGCATGTTTGTTAAGAGGTGGTCATGTGATCATGACTTCACCTTTATGAGGAAGATAAAGATGATTGGAAAATCTTTCCAAGAGAAAGGCTTTTTAAGGAAGCAAGAGTCAAGGCAGAGAGGTCAAACAGGTTTTACTCCCTAGAGAAAATTTAATGGATCCACAGGAGGGTCGTAAAGAGGCAGGTTTTGCTGTGATGGATTAGTGGTGTTGGCATGAATGTGAAAATAAGAAGGAGGTGCATTATGTCTTGCTACAGGGCCATGGCATCCTTGGGCCAGTGTGGGTGTCTGGTCCCACTGAACCTGAGAGCCGCTCTGTAGAGCTTTAGCTCTTATGATTTTTTTTTTTCAAATAAAAATGTGGAAAGTCAAGACAAGACATTAACATGTACTGAAGACCTACCAAGTTCTGGTCATGGGAGAAAGTGTGTTGAATGGTCCTTTTTATAAGAAAAAGGTAGATTTCTTCATTAAAAAAAAAAATCCATGGAACTTGTTTGGTGGTCCAGTGGTTAAGAATCCATCCTGCAATGCAGGGGGTGCAGGTTCCATCCCTGGTGGGGAAATGAAGATCCCACACACTGCAGGGCAACTGGGCCCACGTCCTGCAACTCCTGATCCTGTGTGCCTCAACTAGAGAAACCTGCCAGCCTCCATGAAGAGCCCACATGCAGCAACAAGTCCCCTACATGCCACAACCAAGACCCAACACAGCCCAAGGTAAGTAAGTAAATTCTAGATACACGTGAAAGTCGCTCAGTTGTGTCCGACTCTTTGTGACCCCATGGACTATACAGTCCTTGGAATTGTCCAGGCTGGAANCAACAAGTCCCCTACATGCCACAACCAAGACCCAACACAGCCCAAGGTAAGTAAGTAAATTCTAGATACACGTGAAAGTCGCTCAGTTGTGTCCGACTCTTTGTGACCCCATGGACTATACAGTCCTTGGAATTGTCCAGGCTGGAATACTGGAATGGGTAGCCTTTCCCTTCTCCAGGGGATCTTCCCAACCCAGGGATCGAACCCAGGACTCCCGCATTGCAGGCAGATTCTTTACCAGCTGAGCCACAATGGAAGCCCAAGAATAGTGGAGTGGGTAGTCTATCTTTTCTCTAGCAGATCTTCCAGACCCAGGAATCAAACTGGAGTCTCCTGCATTGCAGGCATAGTAAAGTGAAGTGAAAGTCACTCAGTCGTGTCTGACTCTTTGCCACCCTATGGACTGTATGGTCCATGGAATTCTCCAGGCCAGAATACTGGAGTGGGTAGCCTTTCCCTTCTCCAGGGGACCTTCCCAACCCAGGAATTGAACTGGGGTCTCCTGCATTGCAGGAGGATTCTTTACCAACTGAGTATGAGGCAATAATTTAAAAAATCATTTGGGTAAAAATTGGGTATGGGGAGTTGGTGCTGAAGAGAGAAAGGAGATGGAACAATAAGCCTATAGATAATAAAGGCTTGGTGATAAAGGAAATGAAAACAACTTGTCTTGTCTATAAACCCTTATCCTGTCATTTAAGAGTAAGGGCATATGTGAGTGCTCAGTTGCTCAGTTGTCTCAGACTCTTGAGACCCCATGGGATTTCCCAGGCAAGAACCTGGACTGGGTTGCCATTTCCTTCTCCAGTGGATCTTCCCAACCCAGGGATTGAACCCACATCTCCTGCCTCGGCAGGCGGGTTCTTTTAGCACTGCATCACCTGGGAAGCCCGGGGTAGGAGCAGAATTAGGGAAGAGGGCTGGGGAACTGTGTGAGCGGCAGCTGCAGAAGTATGGGCGATATCTACCTCTCAGTGCAGTGGAGTGTCCAGGTCTGGCACGTTCAAGTCCTAGGTCACCATGGACGGGGCAAGGTTCTTGCATCATGCATCAGGAGGAAGGACCCCAGAAGTCAGTAAGGCATGAAACTTGAACTCTAAGAGAAATTCCTTGAGAAAAATTTCAAATAAATATCTTTGGCTATTTGTGTACATGTCAACATATTAAAGCTCTTTGAGTCCTCAATTCTTTGTAGTGAGAAATCCCTGGTTAACCTTTTCTGCCAACTTATTTCACTAATGAACTCTTCCCCAGCCCTGCCCCATAAAACCACAGAATGGCTGTTCCATAGAGAATGTAGTCTAGAATTCTGACATAAGCAAATGGCACCCTGATAAGCGGAACACAATTGTTTTGTCATAACTATGTTGTCTAAGTCCACGTGGACTGCTAGAATGAAACACCGCAGACTGTGTAACTTCTGTGTTTGTAACAACAGAATCTTATTTCTCACCATTCTGGAAGCTGGAAGCTGGACATCAGGGTGGCTGCAGGTTTTAGTGACAGCCATCTTCTGGGTTTCCCTGGTGGCTCAGATGGTAAAGAATCTGCCTACAGTGTAGGAGATCCAGGTTTGATCCCTGGGTCAGGAAGATCCTTTGTAGAATGGAATGGCAACCCTTCCAGTATTCCTGCCTAGAGAATTCCATGGACAGAGGAGCCTGGTGGCCACAGTCCATAGGGTCACAGAGAGTTGGATATGATTCAGTGACTAACAGTTTCTTCTGGGCTGCAGACTTCTGATTTCTCGTGTATTCTCATCCAGTGGAGGACCTAGGGATCTCTGTGGGGTCTCTTCTATGAGACAGCTTATCTCATTTATGAGGTTATTTTTGTTAATTTGCTAGGGCTTGTCTGACTCTATGCTACCCCATGGACTGTAGCCTACCAGGCTCCACTGTCCATGGGATTTCCCAGGCAAGAATACTGGAATGGGTTGCCATTTCCTCCTCCAGGATATCTTCCCGATCCAGGGATTGAATCTACGTCTCCTGCACTGGCAGGAAGATTCTTTACCATTGAGCTGCCCGGGAAGCCCATCATTTTTGAGGACTCTATCCTAATATCCCCAAGGCCCCGCCTCCTCTTACTGTCACACTGGGGATTAGGATTCTAAGGTGTGAGTTTTGAGGGAGACACAGACATGCAGGGGCTTCCCTGGTAGATCAGAATCCACCTGCAATGCAGGAGACTCTGTTTCGATTTCTGGGCTGGGTAGATCCCCTGAGGAAGGGATAGGCTACCCACTCCAGTGTTCTTTGGCTTCACTGGTGGCCCAGATGGTAAAGAATCCACCTGCGAGGCAGGAGACTTGGGTTTGATCCCTGGGTTGGGAAGATACCCTGGAATAGAGTGTGGCAACCCAATCCAGTATTCTTGCCATGGAGAATCTCCAGGGACAGAGGAGCCTGGCGGGCTGCAGTCCACGGGGTCGCAAACAGTAGGACAAGACTGAGTGACTAAACACATGGACATTCAGACCACAGCATGTGCCTACAGATTCTGCATCCCTGGGACAGACTCTGGCTACCCCAAATGCTTGATGACAGGTGGGTGGTAAAGGAGAGGTGTCTTGCTCGGGGAACACCTCCATATCGGGAAAAGTTTTTCACTTTTCATCCCAATGCGCTCAGCATCACCTTACGATGTTCATCTGCTCCTTTCCTCTCAAGTTCCCACCTTGCTCAGCATCATGAAGGGGCAAAGTGCGGCACTTGGGGTCAGAAGTAGGTGGACGTGACATCACAGGATCTGACTGATCCCTGACGCCGAGGAGCACCCACCCAGCATTTCATCTCAGAGCCGTTTCTGTGGGTTAATGAAGACGTCAGCTCCCAGCCTCAGCCACACTATGTAAAAGAACCACTTATTGCCTGTTCCATCTCACTGACTTTTATGGTGATACTTAAACCAAAATGGTGAACTATTACACTTCATAGCCTGCAAATAAAAGCAGGATGTTAAAAAGTAGGGGCCGTAACCCCTGATTGGGCTGAAATGGCTTGTAATCTTGAGACGACTTAGTTCGATTCCCCAGGGCCAGAGCCTGGGGCACTGGGTCAGAGCCAGACAATGAATCGCAGGGTGTCTGGGCCCAGGCCACGTACTTGTGGGAAGCAAGCATCGTTAGTAATGGCATGGTGATGAGCCAAAGGCGGGTGAAGTTGAAGATGGTTGTGAGAGGGGGTTGGGGTCGGGGAAGCAGAGAAACAAGTCGTGCCGCTGCTTTGCAAGGCAGTGTGCTCAGAATCCTGCCCTCCAAGCCTCTCTGGAGAGACCCTGCCCAGATTCTGGCTTTCCTTAGACACAAATGTGGCCTCCGATTGTGTTCGTGTTCATTAGGAGAAGTCAGAAGGCTATCCAGAGCCTCAGCCCGGAGCCCAGGTGTGCTGAGGGACGATGCAGCCCACACTGGTGCCTGAAGAGAGTGTGCTCTTGGATGATGTTATTCATTTAAATGTAGAGGTTCTTTGTTTGCTTAAGTGAAAGTTACGTGAACACAAAGTCAAAAGTTCAAATAGTACTTGTCCTAGTTAAAGGTCTCTCTAAAGCAGATGTTGAGAGAAGGATTCAGGTGCAGACAATCTCTTTGAGAGGTGATCCCAGGAAGCGTGGTAAGTTGGAGAGTGAGGCAGGGAAGGGGTATGCCAGTAAAGAGGGTGTGAAAGGGGGACGGGGGACTGCTGTGGAGAACTGGGGTGCACATGTCTGTGGGGGCACACGAGAGGCTGTGAAGAACACCCTGCAGAGAAGTGAGAGGGTTTACTGCTGTGCATCATGAGTTGAGATCTGCTCCCAGGGGCTTCTGATCTGACCAAGCCAAGAGAGCAAGAAAAATCCTGGGGGCAAGGGAGGGAAAAAGAGAAAGGGGGTGGGGAGAGAGAGAAAGGGAGTGGGAAGAGAAGAAAGAGAGAGAGAGAGAAGGTTGAAGCAAAAACAATACATATAGGAACAGTAGATGAAGCTGTAGGTAAACTTTGGTGTGGGCTGAGCCAAGCCAGCATCTGCTATGGCACTAAGTAATAAAGTAAGAAAAGAAAAAAGGGCTCTTTGTTTTTTTCAAATGAACCCAATTCCCTTCTCTCAGTATGAACTACATATAACAGTTTCTAATGTACCTTTTCCTGGAATCTCATTTCCTGTCTATATATGATATATACATAGAAAGTAAATTTTATGTGTATAAATATATATTATGCTGGGAAAGATTGAAGGCAGGAGGAGAAGGGGATGACGGGGGATGAGATGGCTAGATGGCATCACTTAGTTGATGAATATGAACTGGAGCAAGCTCTGGGAATTGGTGATGGTCAGGGAAGCCTGGCGTGCTACAGTCCATGGGGTTACAAAGAGTTGGACACGACTGAGTGACTGAACTGAACTGATATATATATATATATATATATATATATATGTATATATGTATAAATGTATATATCATGTATATCCTACAACTTTGTTATTATAGTAATACATAATTACCTACTTCATCCTTTGTGACAGTTGTATAGTATTCCATAGAGAGGATATACTATAACTTTTTTGTGGTCTATTTTAATAAACAAGAATGAAATTTATTCATGACACGCATAATAAAATGTAAGTTAGCATACTATCTTTACAGATTTTTCAACCACATGGCAAGATGTAAATTGGTCACTGCTATTAGCTAGATTGGGTAGCTCTCTTCCATTTGGTACTAGATGCTGTGTGATCCAGAATAAGTCACAAAATTCTCTGTGCTTTAGTCTTTAGTGTATGAAGAATCCAAATACACAGAATATTTACTTAAAGGGTTTGTGGCAAGGATCATGTTAGATCGTTTTTGAAAAGAGCTTAGCATATCAGAAAATTTCAATAAACATTATCTGTTAGAATTAGATTCCCCAGGTGGCACATGTGGTAAAGAATTTGCTTGCTAATACAGGAGACACAAGAGACATGGGTTCCATTCCTGGGTCAAGGAAGATTTCCTGAAAAAGGAAATGGCAACCCACTCCAGTATTCTTGCCTGGGAAATCCCATGGACAGAGGAGCCTGGTAGTCTACAGTCCTGGGGGTCTCAAAGAGTTGGACATGACAGAGCATGCACATGCTAGACATGCTAGATTAGATTCCCCAAACAAAATAAAACCATCCTTTGTCAGCCCACATGTGTTAAAGAAAATAAGAAAAGGAATCAGTCATTGTAACCACAGAAGCTTTGCTCAAACTTTAGAGTATCTGAGTGCATGGTTCTTTGTTTTATCTAAGCATGGATTATGTCTTAGTGATAGGATCAGCTGTTTCAGATGTGCTCTATCGGTTAACTCATACAGAAGTTTTTGACTATCGTCAATGTCTTCTGTCTATATATACTTGTGACGCTCCTTGCACTGAAAGATGGAGTCTAATTCTCATTCTCTTGGATCTTGACTGGACCTAGTGATCTTCTTGACCAACAGAATGTGGAGGAAGCAACTTTCTGGGACTTCCAAGAGTAAAGAAGAAAACTTACAGCTTCCACTTGAATTCTTTGGAATGCTCATCCTGGGGGAATGCTCAGCCACATGGGGAGGTCTGACCATCAAGGGCCCGCCATGCTTAAGGGAGACAAGCTAGTCTTGCAGAGTAGCTGCTTGGAGAGAGAGATGCTGGCCCAGCACCCAACAATTTCAACCATCTCACCGATCTTAGAGACCAAGCATCAGACACTTGAATAAAGAAGCCTTCAGATATCTCCAGCCGCACCTGCATTTGACTGCAACTGCTCCAGGGACCCTAAGTAAGAACTGTTCAGCTGAGGATTTCAAACACCAGAATCATGCAAGATTAAGAGTGGTTTGTTACAGAGCAAAAGATCATTGGAACTGATACACAGCTCAAGATGCAAAAGAATGGCACCTCAGGCTCTGCTTTCCTCATCATCAAACTCATTTTTCAATCTCATTTCATCCACCAATTATACAGCAGTGTTCGATGCAATCTAGAAACCGTCTATCTTCCATAATGCCAATTAGTAGCTTTACAAAATAATTGGAAGGAGTTGCCCTCCATGTATTCCTGCTAACACTTCAAATTCCACTATGAATTTTGGTCTGGAAGAATTTTATATAGGTGAAACAACTCTATTATGTATTTTCAAATGTATAGACAGAGCTCTTATAATTAATGCATATACATGGATGGTTCCGACAGGAAAGAGACCTGGATTGAACCTGGGTCAAGAAGAGCTGCTGGAGAAGGAAATGGCTAGCCACTCCAATATTCTTGCCTGGAGAATTTCATGGACAGAGGAGCCTGGCAGTCTACAGTCCATGGGGTTGCAAAGAGTTGAACATGACTCAGTGACTAACTCTGTCTCTTTCATATTATTTTAGCAACAAAATCTTATGACAGAGAGGATATTTTCCAACATCCATTTTCAAAACACTCTCCATGGCCTGTTTCATTTACTTAATAGATACTTTGTTCCTTATTTTTAAAATGTCACCTTAACCTTGAAGCGAGAGATTATACTTATTATTATTCTTAACATTGTGATTAGTATTATTATTTAATCATCTGGTAAGTGATAATATAACAACAGACATGGCAGTAGCAGCAAAACTGTTCAGCAAAATTAAAACACTTCTCTTTGTATAAAACAAAAATAAATAACCTTAACGTTAGCAGCTTTTTGAAGTTCTTTGTGACATTTTGAAAAATTTTATTGTCACTGTCTCATTATAAAGGTAAATATTCTTCTGTATTCTAAAGATCTTTTCTCTTTCAAAATTAAGCACATGATGACAAACTGTAAACATGTTTTTATACCTACGCTCCAACTATTTTTTTGCTATAAATGTGATGGTCTAGTCTATGAATTTCATATCCAGAACTTTCTTTGTAACCTTACTTGGAATTAAAAAGAAAAAATAAATCCAAGTCAACTAGTCACTCTATCAGTAGATCCACTTACAGTTATTCATAAAATATCAGTTTTATAAGAAAGTTAAGTATTGCTGAAACATTTTTTCTCCCTTATATATATTTAGTGTTAAAAAAAGTTTATCTTGTATTTCACGTTGCAAATTCCACAAGGAAAGAAATGTTAGAAACATCTGTACTTTCACCCAACTGTATAGCAAACCTCACACACCAAGTAATTTCTTTTAACACTTGACTCTTCAGATCTTCAGCAAGGTTTTCTCTGCATCTTCTAATGGAATCTGCTGACAAAGGAATACATTTTTATTTGCCGCCGTGTTGTTTTCTGTGTAATCTTTCAGCTGTTCTTCTTGTGTTGGGAAGACTGAGTATTATCCTCAGTGGCTTTTATTTATTTATTTATTTTTGGCTTTGCTAATAAACAGTAAAACTCAAAATAGATTTCTAAACATTTAACAATAAGTTTAGTGAATTTTTGTCAAACACTTCATTGGCTACTGTGTGACTTTAAACATGGCTGGGAATATATAGTCTTGTTTTCATGTTCTAGATACTTAGTTTCCAAATGTCTTGAAAATTATGTTGGATCATGTGAATTTTTTGGCTAATCTTGTAGGTGACAGATTAAAAGGGAACAACCCAAGGTTTAGGGAGGCTGGGAAAGAGACAGTCACAATAATTCAAGCAGAGCTGATGAAAGTTGAACAGAAGTTTGGGGGATAAAGAATACATCTGAGAGAAGTTCCCAGATAGTTCTGGCTTTGTTATGTAAATCATATTTGATAATAATAGTTACTGTCATCCTAAAAAGGCATTTTGAGATTATAAAAAATAAATAAGTAAAAGTAATTCAAACCTCTCCTCACTTTGGAATTATAAAGAAGAAAAACAATAGGCATGAGATATTAATCCTTTACAGGTCTCTGTAGAGCGTGATAAAGTGGAACAAGCAGCAAAGTATTGGAAAACGTTTCAAAAAAATTTTTTTATCTAATATTTTCAGTGTTTCCCATATCTGCGGCAGTTTATCTTTTGCAAATGTCTCCTCTTTCTGAACTGAAAGGAGACAATATTGAATATTGATGGCCTTTTACTTTTTGAGAAATACTGAAACAGTGAGGGGTTTCAGTATTCATTGCTGTAGTTCCTTTATATTTTTATTTTATTTTATTTATTTTTAACATAAATTTATTTATTTTAATTGGAGGTCAATTACTTTACAATATAGTATTGGTTTTGCCACGTGTAGTTCTTTTCTATTATCATTATCATCAAGCTAATTTTCACTGGAGTCTAGTTGCTTTCCCATGTCGGGTTAGTCTCCCCTGTGCAGCAAAGTGAGTCAGCCACACATATACATATGTGCCCTTCGCTGGGGACTTCCTTCTCATTTAGGTCACCGCAGAGCCCCGAGCAGAGTTCCCTGTGCTATTCAGCATGTTCTCCCTAGTTATCTGTTTTATACGTACTATCAGCGGTGTCTATGCATCAGTCTCACTGTGACCTTTCACCTGGTAGTGTCGTCTTCACCTTTCCCATTGGCTTGCGGTCATCTAGTCTCTTGATTTCCCTTCTCACTTCAATGTCTCTCCTGCCGTCCTTCAGAGAACGTTCCCCTGTGATCGTCATACTAGGACCCAGGCANTGACCTTTCACCTGGTAGTGTCGTCTTCACCTTTCCCATTGGCTTGCGGTCATCTAGTCTCTTGATTTCCCTTCTCACTTCAATGTCTCTCCTGCCGTCCTTCAGAGAACGTTCCCCTGTGATCGTCATACTAGGACCCAGGCAAGAGAGGGCAGGGGGCTTGAGGGAGACGTGAAAGAAAGGGATATCACTAGAATTCTTCTTAACAGGGAAAGGAAAAGAGGCTGGAGACCCTCTTGGGTTGTTTTATTTTCATTTGCCTTATAAGAGGCAACACACAGACACGAAGGTCCTAACCTTGACCCTCCTCAGAGAACGAGCCTGTGATTGAAGTAACTGGGAGGTGGAGGGGGAGCTGTGGTTGACCAGGAGTCCTGGAGGGCAGCGGCCTCAGATGAAGGAGCTGAGCCTCGGATCTCATCTGAGACTTCCTTCAGATAGGTCTCTGCAGGTTGAACCTAATGCCTGATGAATGAAACAAAAATTCTTCTCTCTCTCTCTCTTTCTCACGGCAGGAAAGCATCACATTGGCTAGGGGAACGGGGATGGTACAGAGAACTTCCAAAGCAGTGGGACTGTCACTGTGTGCTGTTCCTGGGTCCGACTCTCATTCTGGGCCATCAGCACTCCATGGACAGAGAGGCACCGACATCATTCTCACACTCCTGGTGCCTGGCAGTGGAGGTGCTTAAAAAAGAAGATATCTTCTTCACACATTTCTTCACTTTCCAAATATTATTATTATTTTTTAAAAATAATGTTATTTACTGTTTTTGGCTGTGCTTGGTCTTTGATGCTGCGTGAGCTGCTCTCCAGGTGCGGTGTGCAGGCATCTCGTTGTGGCGGTTTTTCTTGCTGTGGAGCACGGGCTCTAGGTGTGCAGGCTCAGCCGTTGGGGCACTTGGGCTCAGTAGTGGTGACTCCCAGGCTCTAGAGCAGAGGCTCAACAGTAGTGGCTCACGGGCTTAGTTGCTCTGCGACGTGTGGTATTTTCCCAGATCAGGTCTCGAACCCGTGTCTCCTGCATTGGCAGGCAAATTCTTTACCACCAAGCCACCAGGGAAGCCCTCTTTATTTTTATAAATGTAAAAATGTATGAAATTTTCTGTATTTTCCATTGCTTGCTATAAACTGATGAATAATTGAATGAATGACAATAAGAAAAAGAAGAGATGTCTGAATGTTCGCATCAAAAGTAAAGGCGGTTCCATGTAGCCTGCATGCATCCAGGTTTGTCAAGCTTCCTGTTCCTTCCTCACACCTCTTGGTTGCTTTAGGCAAAATCCAGGTTGCACAGGTACCTGGCTGCTCCATCCAACTGACTGACAGCCAGAAGGAATAATTTATTTCTTAAAAATCCTAGCTCTTTTTCTGCACAGTCTCCCAGCACCCCCCCCCCCCCCCCCCCCCACACNCCTCTTGGTTGCTTTAGGCAAAATCCAGGTTGCACAGGTACCTGGCTGCTCCATCCAACTGACTGACAGCCAGAAGGAATAATTTATTTCTTAAAAATCCTAGCTCTTTTTCTGCACAGTCTCCCAGCACCCCCACCCCCACCCCCATCAACATACATTTATTCAGTCCCATCCACCCATCCAGCCTCACTTCTTTCTTACCTAATGAGCACTTTCCTCTACTAGGTAGATTTAGAGTTTTGCCAAGCTTGCGTCTTATTTCTAATCCACATCCACCACCCCCTTCCTTCCTGTCTCTCCATTTCTTTTCAGGTTAATTTATCTGATTATATGCAACGCACTGCAGCCATGTTAAGACACCAACCGAGTTTCCACTTGGAGGCTTGGAGAAAAGATTACCATTAAAACGTGACTTCCATCCACTCAGCTGAAATTACTATTGATTGCCAAAGAAAAATATTTGTGCTGTGAAGCTGGGAGCTATGATGTTGAACCATATTAACATAATGTTAGCATAGCTACGGGTGTTTAGTAGCACGCAATCAGATTTGAAATGAACGTTGATTATAGATGGAGATTAATGTTCACATATTCATAGGAACACAATGAGAAGAGCAATTTCCTTTCTACTACAGATCAATGGTTTCCCCATTCAATTATACAGCTGTAATAATTGCATTATGCTGAAATATTTCTTAATGGCTAATTTCTTTCCTTTTGTGTGTGTGTGTATGAGATCTTTTGTCACTGATAGCTTCTGCAGCCCGGGGACAGCATAAGATGTTTTAATCACTGGTGTCGTTTTGCAAGCTTTGACCAAGCCAGTAATTTCCCCCTTCTCCTCTTCTTTGCTATCCTCTCTTATTATCATCTAGAATCACTTCCTGGATGATTGAAAGAGAGGGACTTGCCTCGAGTCTTTTCTTGTTCTGAGAGTGAAGACAAAACTAGAAACCCACAGGGCTGTGGAATGCTCCATCCTTTCCACACATTTGCTGGGGGAGAAAGTGATGAAGAGTCAGAAACACAATGTGTAGGATGCCCCTCCCCGAAAGATTCCTGTTGTGTTTTTATAGAGACACATAGAGAAAAGAATTTAGGAGCCATTCCCTGATTGAAAAGCAAATGAAAATGCTAGTGTCTTCTTCAGTACTCAAAGCGAGTCTCTGAGGACATGAAACAGCAATGTTTATATCGTAAAGATGTAACATCAACAAGACAGAAATCACCTTTTTTTCTAGAGATAGTGATGTCCTGCTTCCGAGGATAGATCTTAGAGGAAGTCTGCCTGGTGATGAGCACTGTCATGATATTCCCGTCTCACTCCCTTCTCATCTGTTCTGAGGGTGAAGGCTGGGCTTTCCCTGACCTGGTTTCTTGCATCCTTGTGCGTGAAACCTCATTCAGGCTCGGTTGAACAGAGTGTGGCACAGGAGAAAGGAAGCCCAAAGTACAGATGTGTAAATGGAGGCTGGAGGGTCACCACCTGCTTGGGTGTTCTTTGTCGAGTTGCTGATAATTGATGGCCTCAGTCCTTCTCCGCTGGGAGGTAGAAAGCTTGACACCCAACTCACAAGGTGGTGGTGGGCAAGAAACGAAACTGAACTTGAGTCACAGCAAATGGAGCAGAGCTTCCTTGGCCGGGACTCTATCTCTCAGCTCACCTGCGATTTCAGGTGTTATTGTGGAGTCCAGTTCATGAGACTTATGCTAACAGCACCTTGTCTTAAAGTGCCTCATGAACTTCTTTCTACTTTTCTGACTCAAGGTCTTTTTCAAAGTCTCTGGAGCATACTCAGCCCTCTTGGGACACATACTGAAACGACAGGAGAATTAACACCCTCAGGAACTATCCTTAATCACTGGGGAACTGCTGCAAGCGGATAAATGCCCCAACCTTCCAGAGGTCTCACAGTTAAGGATTGAAGGCATAGCACACACCCTTATGTTGGCATTTCCTCTCTTCCTGACATCTTCTATCTTCCCAGCTCCTTCAGTCCTGCCTCCAAGATCACTCTCCAAATAAACATCCTGCACCCAAACTCTTTCTAATTCTCTGCTAATTAAGGGGAACCCAGACCAAAGCAGTAAGTTTAGAGACTTACTACTTAAGGCTTTGGAGACAGAATGACCTGGCTTAAATCCTGTGTCTGTCACTCATCCATTGTGTGATCTTAGGCAAATGACTTCCCATCCCAAGTTTCTGTTTTCTCATCTATAAAATGGGAACACTAATAAAATCTGTCTCAAAGACCGAATGAGATCTTGCAGATAAGCACTTAAATAGGCTTATTTTCTATCATTAATATTATTAAAAGTGTCTAGCACAACATGGACTCTCAATGAAATGCAACTTCTTTTTTGTCTTTCTTGTTTGAGATAAAATAGACCTGAGGGTAATAATGACAATAATAACAGAAGAATATATACTTCTTCCCCCATGGTCTGCTGTATACAAAGACGCAGCTTTCATCATCAGGGGTGTTGCAAAGTCTTGGCTGTCAATTTTTTTCTCTAGAGCTTTTCTAAACATACCTCCAAAGAGAGAGAGGATTTTGTGTTCCCTGTGCTCTCTCCATGGGATACAAGCTATGTAGGAAAAAAAAAATCTTTTGCTACTCAGTTATGCACAGGATATAAGAATACTATCTGGGAACTTCCCTGACAGTACAGTGGATAGGGCTGTGGGCTTTCACTGTCAAGGGCCCAGATTCGATCCCTGGTCAGGAAACTAAGATCCCACAAGTTGTGTGGTGTGGCCAAAAAATAAAAACAAAGTTAAAGAACAAATACTGTCCGGTCTGTGTATTTTTACATTTCTTATTTTCATTTTTTGGAAATCATGGAATCCTAAGGAGCTGGTCCAGGGCAGGAACATGAGACTGGAGATAGCTAGGATTTGATGAGCTGTATTAGGTAGTGGCATGGGATTCCCAGGAAAGATGTTTCTTTTCTGTGCCCCGCCAGCAGCCACTATCTCATGTTATTTAGTTTCTTATTCCACTACTCAAAAAACATGGATGAAGTGACCTCTATGTGGTGAGAAACGTGCTCATTCCTGGAGATAGACATGGGCTCACTTCCTGTTTTTGTTTTTTGGTCCTTATGATAAAGAGGAGGATAACTACACACTCAAATATATACAGGATTGCAACTCTGGTGATGAGAAGTTCACATAAAAGAGAGAGCTTCAGAAGCTAGGAAGACCCCCAAGGATTGTGATGTGTATTCTTAAACCTGAAAGAAGAACCTGAGTTAATTGGTCTGGGTGAGTAGTGTGGAGGCTGGGCTGTGGTGGAGAAATCTTTTTTTTTTTTTTTAAGTTTTTTAGAGAGGTCTTTCCAGTTAGGAGGATGTACACTCTTGGTTACAGTCAATCTCCTTATTGCCCTTTAGTTTTCTTTATATCACTCTTCTAGTTCAGTTCAGTCGCTCAGTCATGTCTGACTCTTTGCTACTCCATGGGCTGCAGCCCGCCAGGCCTCCCTGTCCGTCACCCACTCCTGGAGCTTACTCAAACTCATGTGCATCAAGTCGGTGATGCCATCCCACCATCTCGTCCTCTGTCGTCCCCTTCTCCTCCCGTCTTCAATCTTTCCCAGCATCAGGGTCTCTTCCAGTGAGTCAGTTCTTCACATGCAACCATATAAATTGTATGTCTGTTCTTTTCTTTTTGTCTCTTCCATGAGAATTTAAAGTCCGTGAAGGCAGGGACTTTGTGTTTATCTCTCTGACTCCAGCATGTGGATCCACGTGTAACAGCTCTAGGGATTGAGGAAACGTGGCACGCAGCAGGCCGTGTTGTGCTCTGCCAAGGCTAAGGTCCTCTCCCATGGGGCCTCTGCCTTTGGGTGGTGAAACATTGGGCCCCTTGACTTAACATTCAATAAGTCTGTGAGTTCATATATTTAGCAGAAGCATCGTCTGTGATGTGGGACTCAATGTGTTGGGAGTTTTGGAGAAGCCAGTGTTGTTTTACCCCCAGAACCCATTTCATCTCAAAGGGTCAGTTTGTCATGGAGGTCCACTTCTCTTCTCAGGAACTGGAGCAGAAATAGGTCTGTGGTTAGTTTTAACTGACACAGAGAGGAAGCTGATGGTGGGTTCTAGAAAGGCTTCCTTACCCTCCAGAGGTATACTTCAGAATAGATGGTCTTTTTCTTTCTCTGCATGTTTTCATGTCCGGATGTAAATTCTTCAACTGCCGGGCTTGAGGGGAACCATCTTGAGGACAAGGTGCATAAGCTGAAGATAATAGAGCCAAAACATGGAAAGGACTTGGGTCTTTGGTGGAGTGGTTTAGCCTCTGAACTAACCAAACTTCAGGTCTTCTTACCTCTGGTCTATTTATTTAGTCCCATTGGGTTTTCCTTCGCAGCTGAAAGTGTCCTTAAAATTCACCTTACCTGCTATCGACATCTCTTAACTTTTCTTTCTTTCCTTCCTTCCCTAGGTAGGCATGAACAAGAGACATATATTTCCATACCAACCTGTGGACTGAGCCACGAGTTTCCTCTCTCTCTTTCTCTCTTTCATTTTCTCTATCCATGTATACAGAGAGGTTTCCCTCGTGGTTCAGACAGTAAAGAATCTGTCTGCAATGCAGGAAACCTGGGTTCGATCCCTGGGTCTGGAAGAGTCCCTGGAGAAGGAAATGGCTCCTCACTCCAGTATTCTTGCCTAGAGAATTCCATGTATAGAGGAGCCTGGTGGGCTACGGTCTATGGGGTCGCAAAGAGTCAGACATGCCAGAGCAGCTAACATGTATGCTGACATAGTGTGAGTGTGTTCTTAGATTTCCCTGTTTGGAAAAATTGGGTCAATTTTCTTCTCCATGAAACACCTATCAGACAATACCTGGTATCCGCACTGCCAGAAACGTCACAGGAAAAGGAGTGAGAAGGTAAGAGGAGAAGCAGCAAATGAAAAAGGTAAATACTCTAGATTAGCAAAACGTACATCATGATCAACGCCCCATTAAAAATCTAAAAAAAAAAAACAAAACAAAAAAAACCTTCCATGATTTCCTAGACTTGCTTGTTCATTACATGTGGTTGATTTCTTTTTCCCAGGAGAAGGATGTAAACTGAATACAAACCTGCTCTGGTCCTTGCCTCTACCATCGACATTTATATCTCAGGTGAGTTTCAAGAATGAGGCTCCACAGGACCCAAAGAGTTAAAAGAACCACTTTTGATGCAAATACTTCCCCACCCCCCCTCACAACAGGGGATGCAGCAGAATTTTTGAAAGCTTCAGCTGGGACTTGGCCAGATTTGAGTTTGTTTCTAAAGCTTGCTTCTTCCTCACTCTTTGATCTTTGACAAGCTACTTAAACTTTCTGAGCCTCTGCTTCCACGTTTGTCAAACAGGGGTGCTGATCGTTCCTACTTTGTTCCTGGTCACTGTGGAAAGCATGTGAGGTGAACTCCCTTGCTCACAGTCTAACATTTGGCAAATGCNTTTCTGAGCCTCTGCTTCCACGTTTGTCAAACAGGGGTGCTGATCGTTCCTACTTTGTTCCTGGTCACTGTGGAAAGCATGTGAGGTGAACTCCCTTGCTCACAGTCTAACATTTGGCAAATGCTAAATTACGACAAGAGCTCTGGTGGTTGCCGGATGGGGTGCTCACTACCACTATTTCTTTTTACAGAAGAGGAAACTGAAGCACAGAGAAGTCAAGTGAATTTGTCTGAGATTTGATGCCCGGTGACAGATGGAGACGGAATTTGGAACCAGTCAGTCTGGCCCCACAGTTTGTCTTCTTAGCCATGAAAACAATCCCTCCTCTGCTTTAAGTGGAGAGGTGATTTTTTTTTTTTTAATTGATTTTTGGCTGTGCTGGGTCAGTACTGCTGAGTGTGGGCTTTCCCTCGGTGCAGTGAGCAGGGGCTACCCTCGGCTGCGGTGCACGGGCTGCTCATTATGGCGGCTTCTCTTGTTGCAGAGCACGGGTACGAGGTCCTTGTCCAACAGCTGTGGATAAAGCGTTTACTAGGGTTTCCCTGGTGGCTCCTGCAATGCAGGAGACGTGAGTTCAGTCCCTGGGTTGGAAAGATCCTGTGGGGAAAGAAATGGCAACCCACTCCAGTCTTCTTGCTGGAAAACCCCATGGACAAAGAGGCTGGTGGGTTACTGTCTTTGGGGTCATAAACAGGCGGTCATGACTGAGTTAAAGTGTTTAATGTCCAGAACTTAGTGGCATGAAGGATGCATATACTCAAGCAGTAAATATAAAAGATGTCATTTCTTCTACAAAAGCCTTTGAAAAGTTAAGGGTCCATAAAACATCATTAGTGATATGGAGATTTAGGGACAGAACCCTCATATTTTTATGGACTCCTAGATAAAAGATTGATCCCAAATTTATATTTGATAAAATAATGATTGCAGGAAATAAATCTCACATTTAGCTATCATTCAGGCAAAACTTTTCATTTAACTCAAAGCAATGAGTTTCAATGTTGCAGTTTTAAGGTGGCTGTGGTTTAGTTGCTAAGTGGTTTCCAATTCTTGTGACTCCATGAACTGTAAGGTAGAGGTTGACAAACTTTTCCTGTAAAGGGTTAGATCATAAATATTTTAGGCTTACTGAACCATCTTGTATCTGTTGTAACTGCTTAAGCTTGCTGTTGTAATGCAAAAGCAGTCACAGATGCTATGTAAATGAACGAGTGTGTTTGCATTCCTATAAAACTCTATTTAGGAAAACAAGTTGTTGGCTGGCTTTGGACCAGTTTGCCAGCCCCTTTCCTAAAGCCTAACAATCTTTTAAAACAATCATCACTTTAAACATAACAGAATTTTAATAATACAGTATACTATAACTTGTGTATTTTAACATATTGCAGGGTACATATGACATGGTATACTTTAGTAACAGGACACAATAGAGTAGAATGAGATAGATCAAACCTTCTGACCACAAAAGATTTCAAATAATTATTGAAAAACTCCTTTTTGTTTCATATCTAATAGGACGTACTGGTTGTTTAAGAGTTAAAACTTTAATCCCAGGTTATTTAGAAAGGTAATTTTCTATGGACTTGCACAGAGGTATGGAATTTGACCTAAGGCTTGGTTTTCTGAATGTGGAAGCACATGGCATGACCATCAACCCCAAGGAAGTCAGGAGCAGTCAGCTTGACAACTCGAGGTCAGAGGTTGTATCTGGAAAAGCATAGGTAAAATTTAAGACTTTACTACAAACGAAGGGTAGATTACCTTTCTATTGGTGTATCTTCCTCTTACAGGCAGAGAAGAATTCATGGAGATTTCTCACAAGCTACAGGAATCCCTTCAAAAGAAAGTTCTTTAGGGCTGTGTGCCTGCAGGCTAAGTCGTTTCAGCTGTGCCTGACTCTGCGCGACCCCAGGGACTGTAGCCCACCAGGCTCCTCTGTCCAGGCACTTCTCCAGGCAAGAATCCCGGAGTGGGTGGCCATGCTCTTCTCCACGGGATCTTCCCAGCCCAGGGGGTGAATCCACATCTCTTTCGTCTCCTGCATGGGCAGGCAGGTTCTTTACCACTAGTGCCACATGGGAAGCCCTCTTCAGGGCTAATTTTAGTTAAATAATGTTAGGATATAGGTGTATTAGGAAAAAAAGAAAAAAGCAACTGCCATTTCTTGTTTTTCTCCACATCCACCTATCTCTACTTTGACCTAGTTCCATATCTTATTCACTAAACCAACATCTTGATGACAATACTTGGCCATGAGTGTTTCATAGCTGATTAGCTTGTAGAAGAACTCAGCCAAATACATATATGACAGCAAGTGCCATCAACGAGTGCTAGGAATACTGGAGAATGCTCTTTATTTTTCTTTCTAATCATTTAGCAATAGCAAAAGAAATCTGTTTCTCCTCTGCAGACACGGCCACCCACAAATAGATAGACTGCACATCAAATTTTCCTGACAGTGGGCAGGGGAAGACTTAGGTTTAGGGAAAAATGCTGTCTTGGATTTTGGAGTATATATGCTAGGTTCTGTGTCCCAGCTCTATAACTAGCTGATTAGGGGACCCTGGATCTAAAAATAGAATCGCTAGTGTTAAATGTGGAACAATCTCGTTTCTAAAACCTTATGAGCATTGAATAAATGATTGTTAAAGATAACTATAAAAAATAATGTTCCTTGCTATTTTTGTTTAAACGTTTTACACCTCTCTGTTTCCTGATCTTCAGGCCTCAGTTTAAGAGAAGTCCTTTAGATTCATGAGCCACAGTCCTGCTTTGAGATAAATTCTTACAGATTGATTCTCTTCTATCTTCCATCTTTGATGCCGTGAATCCCATCTGCTTCCTTGCTTTTTAGAGTCCGCATCCCACAGACATAGCAGATCTCATAGAAATACTTCCCTTTCCTCATAATCCAGGAGCCATTTCCTTCTGGATGTGAGAAATTTAGTCTTGACTGATTTTCCCAGAGTCTTCCTGTGAAGTGCAAGGATTCCCTAGAATATGAATGCTGAAGTTATGACTCTGTGCTACGGCAGAAAAAAAAAGAAAACATTTCTCTTTGGGATCACATTGGTTCTGCAACACTCTAGTTTGGATTTTAGAGAAAATTATCAGACAGAAATCATGATTCCAGCTTGAAAGAATACACAGCATCCTCTTATACCCTGGGTCATTTAATCCAGATAGCATCTTGTCTGATGTATACTGTGAATTGTCACTTATACAACAGATGTGGGAGAAACAAGCATTCATTCACCAGTCTCCCTAGTTCTTTGATTCAGTGGCTTGTGCATCACAGTAGCAGCTTTCCTAGCACAGCTTATTGTGGGAGACCCTTCCCATACACTAAGCATCCCCCATCCAGCTGTGTTCAGTCCTCTCTCACTGTGTGATCCCATGGACTGCAGCCCACCAGACTCCTCTGTCCATGGGATGATTCCGGGAAGAATACTGAAATAGGCAGTCATTTCCTTCTCCAGGGGATCTTCCTGACCCAGGGATCAAACCTTGTACCTCTTGTGGCTCCTGCATTAGCAGGTGGATTCTTTACCACTGAGTCACCTGGCACGTTAATTGTCAAAGTTTGAAACACACAAAAAAACTCTACACAAGCCAAGCCCTTTTGTCTATACACCAAGCCATGTACATGGCATGGGCAAAGTACCAGGTGTGATCTGAATGCTTTCCAAGGGCACCTCTGTCTATGTGATTTAAACTACAAGTTAAAACCAAATTCAATTTCAAGACAACTCCACTGTCTAAAATGACTGCTCTACATCAAGCTCCAAAGCCGTGAATTGTGGAGGATGCCCATTGATCTTTCCCCAAAGTGCCCTCAAGTACTAACAATATGGCAGGGGTGAAAAAATCCTTGCATTTCCTGCACTCTTTAGGTTTCCAGAGGCAGAGAGTTGTCATAGTTGCTTCAAGGAATGTGAAGTTGAGTCTAAGTCAGGGTTTCTCAGCATCAGCACCGTTGACATTTTGGACTGGATGGTTCTTTGTTCTGGGGGCTGTCCTGTGCATTGTAGGGTGTTTAGTGACCTCTCCCCCCTAGTTCTAGTGACCGAAACTGTCTCCAGACACTGCCTGTCGTCTCCTGGGAGCAAAATCACCCTTGATGGAGAACCACTGCTCTCAGGTTACAAATGGGCCTGACCTGAACCAGGCATCTGGGCATGAGGCTGGGCCTCAGGGGCCTCAGGGCTCAGGGAATGGCCAGGCCTCAGGAAGGACAGGGACCATGTGGTGGAAGTCAGTGTTAATGACCTCCGTGGAAGAGAGTCCTCTTCTTGCTCCAGCACTTCCTCTGGAATCCGTTCACCCTGGGATTTTCCTGGTTGTCTCCCACAGCCTGGGCGGCTGCTTCACAGGCTGTCCTAGCACTTCTCTAATCATGGTCTTCCACGCTCATAGTCTTTTACCTTGTTTCAGCTCCTGACTTGCTATTGCTCATTCATTTTTCCAATTCAGCTTCAGAATAGGGAGAATCCTGTGGGCCTACTTCTTCCCATTTGAGATGTCTTGCACTCAGCTTCTCAAAGGTCCTGAGCCAGACTTGGCCATACCCACGACTGATCCCATCAGGCAGGATGGAGCAATCTTACGTGACGTGGGCTCCTTGAGGGATGCTCCGTGTCATGGGATCACTGGCCTGGTGGGGTGAGCATGTGGTGAATTTCCAGTGAAATTGATCATGGGGATATGGAACAAGGAAAAAGTCACAGAAGGAGGGGTATTATGAGGTGCTCTATGGATGCCAGATACCATGTGTTTTAATTCTCCTAGCAATCAGAAAGGAGTGATGAGGCCATACTCCACTGTACAGGTGAGGAATGAAGTGGGAGAGTTACGTGAGTTGCCTAAATTCACTTGCCTGGAAGAGGTAGGTTGGAAATTCACGCGGTGCTCTTTGCTTTAGGACTCTGTCCTATGGAGTTAGAATTCATGTTAGAGATTAGAGTTCACTCCAGTAACCTCATCCCCGGATGAAGTCTAAGTGCAGAAGTTAACCTGTAACAGTTTCAGGAAGGGGTCAGGCTAAGGAAAACGATTAAGGGATGGTCCGAGTGAACAAGTATGAGATTATAAGCAAACCTCTTTCCACTGTAATTTTACTGTCCATTCAGACATCAGTCACTCTCTTTCCCCAATAGAATTTCTTGAGGACTCATGTTACACAGAAGCCACTATTTATGTGTCCTTAGGACAGAATTTGTGTTTCTCCGGTATGTTTAGTGGAAATGTTCACCACTGCGTATCAAACAGTCAAAGATAAACCAGCGTGTATTCCATGACCTTACAGCTAAATACCTGGCACGTTGTAGATGATCAATAAGTGATATCTCTATCTCTCTGACTTAGCTGTGCAGATCTTAAGACTGTTTATATGTTTCTTAATCTCTAGAACTTGGCCCAGAGTAAGGGATAATGATAGCTAACATTAAATGAACACTTAACTGGTCTAAGAGTCTGATGTCTATTGACTTCCTGAGTCCTTTTAACATGGGCTTCTCATGTGGCTCAGTGGATAAAGAATCCATATGCAATGCAAGAAACGCAGAAAACCTGGGTTCATTCCCTGGGCCGGGAAGATCCCCGGGAGGAGGGGATGACAATCCTCTCTGGTATTCTTGCCTGGAGAATCCTATAGACAGGGGAGGCTGGTGGGCTAGAGTCCATAGGGTCACAACAGGTCAGACTTGACTGAGCATGTACGTGTAAGAGCATCGTGCTAGACACTCTTTTTGACTTTAACTTACAGATGAGAAAACTGAGGAACAGAGAGCTCCAATATCATAAAGTTAGGAGGTGGGAGTGCCAGGATTTGAATTAATCTCAAATGGCTCCAAATCTGATCTTATTAACCTGTCTACTGTTATTTCATCAATAGAAAACCTGATAGGTTTTCAAAGAGCATGTGCTCCTTCTATCTTTTAAAACACTGAATCTCAATAATCCTAGCTCTTCCTCCTCTGCCTCCTGTTGAGTTTGAGCCTGTTGCTGTTTGCCTGTGT
>SJYV01014018.1:930067-996385 GCA_006410875.1 Neotragus pygmaeus | reverse complement strand
TTTTTTTTTTTTTTTGCTGGGTCATCAGGACCTTTTTGGATCTTATCTTTATTAGTTCATTCTTCTTGACATTAAGCTCATTTTCAAAAAGGATGAACTATTCTGTGGGAGTTAGGCATATCTTGCCTTGTGAAGCCTTTGCTATCATATGACTTCAAAATTGCTTATGATGAGGGTCCTCCGCAGGAAGCTCAGGGGTTTTACTGGCTGTGAAGCAGTTTTTAGGTTAATTTCTGGACCTGATGCTGCTGCTGCTAAGTTGCTTCAGTCGTGTCCAACTCTGGGCAACCCCATAGATGGCAGCCTACCAGGCTCCCCCGTCCCTGGGATTCTCCAGGCAAGAACACTGGAGTGGGTTGCCATTTTTATTAAAAAGCAAAGAAATCATCTTGCTAACAAAGGTCCACGTAGTCAAAGCTATAGTTTTTCCAGTAGTCATGTACCGATGTGGGAGTTGGGCCATAAAGAAGGCTGAATTCTGAAAAATTGATGCCTTTGAATTGTGGTGCTGTAGAAGACTCTTGAAGCGTCCCCTGGACTGGAAGGAAATCAAACTGGTCAAACCTAAAGAAAATCACCTAATATTCATTAGCAGGATTGTTGCTGAAGCTGAAACTCCAATACTTTGGCTACTTGATGCAAAAAGATGACTCACTGGAAAAGACCCTAATGTTGGAAAAGATTGAAGGCAAAAGGAGAAGGGGGCCACAGAAGATAAGATGGTTAGATAGCATCACCAACTCAATGGAAATGAATTTGGGCAAACTCCAGGAGACAGTGGGGGACAGAGGAATCTGACTTGCTGCAGTCCTGGGGTTGAAAAAAGTCAGATATGACTTAAGGCATTGAACGACAATGTGGACCTACTGCTAATGGATTGTTCATCTAGTTTAAAGTTGGACCACATATTTATTCTTGGTGTGGGTTTGGAGTTTTTCTTTTTCTGCCAGTGACTTTTCTTTTTTTTGATCCAAAGCCCTAGACATCAGAGTAATTGTCCTGGGCTGATGGGTGGAGCTTTTATAATCCATGAGGACCAGGTGAGGTTTGAATTATAGCCGCTCCACATGGATGGGCATTAGATCCTCAGCGTCAAACTTTAGGATCTATGCCTCTTCTAATACTTGAATCTTGTCCCTGAAACACATCCAGATTATCACTCTGGCATTGATTTTATTTTTCCCCTCGCACACATGGAGATCTCTCTTAGCTCATTGAGTATGATTTATTTAATTTTTACTTTATATAGAATTTCTATGGGCTTAAAAGTATGAAGTGGGACAAACTGTTAGTTTAATTGTCATGTTAAAGAAAATCAACTTCAGATGTTTCCAAAGTAATATTTAATGCAAAAAAAAAATAACAACACAAAACACTGTCACAGAGTTCTAAAGTAAATAAAGCATGACCAATGTGTTGGGACTTCCCTGGTGGCCCAGACAGTAAAGAATCCACCTGCAATTCAGGAGACCTGGGTTCAATCCCTAAGTTGGGAAGATCTCCTGGAGAAGGGAATGGCTACCCACTCTAGTATTCTTCCCCAGAGAATTGCAAGGACAGAGGAGCCTGGCAGGCTACAGCCCATGGGATTGCAAAGAGTCTGACATGACCTTTGAAACACTTTCAATGTGTTGAACCCAACTTGTACTGACTTTCCAAAAGCCTACTGTCAAAATTTTAGGAATGTCACTAGTCACTTTCAGTCATGTCTGACTCTTTGCAACCCCATGGAATTCTCTAGGCCAGAATACTGGTGTGGGTGTCCATTCCCTTCTCCAGGCAATCTTACCAACCCAGGTATCGCACATCATGAGGAGATTCTTTACCATCTGGCCACCAGAGAAGCCCAAGAATACTGGAGTGGGTAGCCTATCCCTTCTCCAGTGAATCTTCCTGACCCAGGAATTGAACCAGGATTCTCCTGCATTGCAGGCAGATTCTTTACCAGCTGAGCTACCAGGGAAGCCCAGTTGTTAAAGAGATATTATTAAAAATTAAATTATATAAATTTATACTTAAGTGAATTATTTAAAAAAACAAAAACAGAAATAATACNCAGGAATTGAACCAGGATTCTCCTGCATTGCAGGCAGATTCTTTACCAGCTGAGCTACCAGGGAAGCCCAGTTGTTAAAGAGATATTATTAAAAATTAAATTATATAAATTTATACTTAAGTGAATTATTTAAAAAAACAAAAACAGAAATAATACTACTTAAGACTCACTTCAGTTCAGTTCAGTCACTCAGTCATGTCCGACTCTTTGCAACCCCATGGACTACAACATGCCAGGCTTCCCTGTCCATCACTAACTGCTAGAGTTTACTCAAACTCATATCCATCGAGTTGGTGATGCCACCCAACTCATCCTCTGTCATCCCCTTCTCCCCTTACCTTCAATCTTTTCCAGAATCAGGGTCTTTTCCAGTGAGTCAGTTTTTTGCATCAGGTGGCCAAAGCATTGGAGTTTCAGCTTCAGCATCAGTCCTGTCAATGAATATTCAGGACTGATTTCCTTTAGGATGGACTGGTTGGATCTCCTTGAAGTCTAAGGGAATCTCAAGAGTTTTCTCCAACACCACAGTTCAAAAGCATCAATTCTTTGGCATTCAGCTTTTTTTTTATAGTCCAACTCTCACGTTCATACATGACTACTGGAAAAACCATAGCTTTGACTAGATGGACCTTTGTTGGCAAAGTAATGTCTCTGCTTTTTAATATGCTGTCTAGGTTTGTCATAACTTTTCTTCCAAGGAGTAAGCGTCTTTTAATTTCATGGCTGCAGTCACCATCTGCAGTGATTTTGGAACCCCAAAAAATAAAGTCAGCCACTATTTCCATTGTGTCCCCATCTATTTGCCATGAAGTGATGGGAACAGATGCCATGATCTGAGTTTTCTGAATGATGAGTTTTATGCCAACTTTTTCACTCTTCTCTTTCACTTTCATCAAGAGGCTCTTTAGTTCTTCTTCACTTTCTACCATAAAAGTGGTGTCATCTACATATCTGAGGTTATTGATATTTCTCCTGGCAATCTTAATTCCATCTTGTGCTTCATCCAGCCCAGCATTTCTCATGATGTACTCTGCATATAAGTTAAATAAGCAGGGTGACAATATACAGCTTTGACATACTCCTTTCCCTATTTGGAACCAGTCCGTTGTTCCATGTCCAGTTCTAACTATTGCTTCTTGACCTGCAAACAGATTTCTCAAGAGGCAGGTCAGGTGGTCTGGTATTTCCATCTCTTTCAGAATTTTCCACAGTTTATTGTGATCCACACAGTCAAAGGTTTTAACATAGCCAATGAAGCAGAAGTAGATGGTTTTCTGAAATTCTCTTTCTTTTTCTGTAATGTAGCAGATGTTGGCAATTTGATCTCTGGTTCCTCTGCTTTTCCTAAGTCCAGCTTGACCATCTGGAAGTTCATGGTTCATGTACTGTTGAAGCCTGGCTTGGAGAATTTTGAGCATTACTTTGCTAGTGTGTGAGATGAGTGCAATTATGCAGTAGTTTGAACATTTTTTTGGCATTGCCTTTCTTTGAGATTGGAATGAAAACTGACCTTTTTCTGTCTACTCTCTAATTAATTTACTAGTTTTTACCATTATCTGTGATCTTGAGGTTATTTACGTCTATTGTTCCTTTACAGTGTAGATATTAAATAACATAATATAATAATATGCTTCTGAGCATTTCTTCTCAAGTCTGTATTCAGAGACATCATGTTCATAGCTTGAAAAGTCAGTCATGGTGGGATTATGAACCCCCGGAAAATTGGCAAATGCTAAAGAAGTCAGATTATTTATATGTATATAAAACTCAGAGATTAGAGCACTTTTCAGAATCTTTTAGAAAAAAAGATCAAAGATTAAACCATGGAATAAATAACAAATATTGAATATAGGCAAAGAATATTCAACAAATGTATAATAGCAATCCCTGTGGAAGAAAAGCTTTCCTAAAAATTAAAATGCATAGTATATCTCACAGTAAAATATGCAATATAAAATTAAATTACATATTGAAAAAACACAGAACATATATTTAAAAACTGTCTTAGAAGAGCCAGCATTAGCATCTCAGTAAAATGTCTGGACTTGAAACAAAAATAAACAATCCTTTTGGAACCTAGGGAAAAACACAGAAAACTTACAACAAAAATAATATTATACTGGCCTCACACTTATCAGCTGCAATTATTTATTTCAGAAACAAAGACAGGGACTAACACGCTTAAGGTACTCAGGAAAAGAATAAGCCAAAGAGTTCTTTCTTATCCATCATAACTAAATTTCACATATAAAAATATTTCATTTTATGTATCATATTCTTAATATCTCTTAATTCATTTAGGAACACTCTGTCTTTTGTTTGCGAGCAGGTCTCTTGTGTGTCTTTGTTGTCTATTGGGAACTAGTTCTTAAGGTTTTTTAATTCTTGTTCACTTTACACGAAATTATTAGTTTTTTTGAACTTTTAGAGGAAGTCATACTTATAGGTTTTTTTTTTACATTGTTATAATTTTTCTAACTTTACAAAGCCCCATTTCTGTTGTTAAAACATATACCAGTTTGATTTCTAACATCTATCCCTGGGCCTTGTTCATCTCTTTTACTTTGATATGAATTTGAATTTTCCTCATCTCCATTGTCTCTGCTCTGATCAATGAGGATTCTGTCCCAGAAACTCTTCGTCATTGTGCTCATTTGTCTTCAAGGGGAGCTTGGCTATGTTTGAGAGGTTACAATGCCCAGAATTCTTCATCTTTACCTGCAGACGTTACCTCGTGCTCACCCACTGTGGGGCTGGCAGAAACCACAGCTCTCTGTGATTTACACTGAGCCTCTGATGGCCATTTTGGTTTTTCTCTTCTCTAGTTTGTCAGATGTTCTATTTCTTTCTTCTGCTTCTTCCCACAGAAGAAGCAGATGTTGGTTGCTTCCCATAGAAGCAGCTGGTGCTGGTTCTACTCGTAGTGTATTCCTGCCTATATACAATTGACCAACCCATTTTAGTTCTGTGCTTCATGGGGCTAGCTGGTCATCTGGTTTGGTTATATATGACTATTAGGGGCTTAGATTTTTGTTATGTAACTTTGCTGTCAGTTTGTGTGTGGGATTCACAGAGATTGAAAAATTGTTATCACCACTGTCATCACCAACTTCCAAACTCCACTGGGACATCACCTTAATTAATTATAAATAATTCCAGTAAGAGTAATAATTTAATAATATGTAAATAATATTTAATAACATCAGTACAATTTAAAAAGGCATTTAAAAATGTTAACACTTCATTATAGTTCTTAGAAAACTTAGATCACATTCAACACAATTTTAAAATCTACTTTAAAATGTTTGATACAGGATGCAGGATGCTTGGGGCTGGTGTACGGGGATGATCCAGAGAGACGTTGTGGGGTGGGAGGTGGGAGGGGGATTCGGGATTGGGAGCTTGTGTGCACCTGTGGTGGATTCATGTCGATGTATGGCAAACCCAATAGAGTATTGTAAAGTTAAATTTAAAAATAAATAAATAAATAAATTTAAATTAAAAAAAAATAAAATAATGTTGACCAAAACAACAACAACAAAAAAAATGTAATTCACCATCACAATGAATATTGAAATATTAAAACACTTTCATACACCTTTAGGAGCATCGTAGTTATTTCTGTTGTTGATGAAACTAGTAGTAATAGTAGAAGATGCACTCAGCTTTATTGAACATAGGAATACAGTTATATGTTTAATTACAAGTTTAACCACCAAATTCACCTAAGAGTGGGACATGTAGTACATTTGTTCCTCATCCTCTTCTGGTTTCTTTCAGGCTAAAAAGTCAGAGAAGATAGGTAGAGGTGTGCTACCGTCCATGGGGTTGCAGAGTTGGACATAACTGAAGCTACTGAGCACACACATGAGACCAGCCTAACACTCTTTTGTTTCCAGACTCTCTATTGTTCATGTTATTTGCATGCTTCAAGTCTCTGGGGGCTTCCCCAGTGCCTCAATGGGTAAAGAATCCACCTGCAGTGCAGGAGACACAGGAGACATGGGTTCGATCCCTGGGTCAGGAAGATTCCCTGGAGAAGGAAATGGCTACCCACTACAGTATTCTTGCCTTAAAAAACCCCATGGACAGAGAAGCCTGGTGGGCTACCGTCCAAAGGCTCGCAGAGAATGACACAACTGAGCATGAGCATGATAGCAATTCAATTTAAATAATGTTAATTTGTGCCTGGTTTGAAGCCCTGTTTTGATGTCTGGCTTTGCTTTGGTTCCACAGCTTCAGAAGACAGAGACATTTGTTAAGAGTATTTGTCCGTTTTTATTTCAGGAAATAAAAAAAAATAAAAAGGTCATGAGGTTCTAAAGCACATTTACAGGGCTATGTTTTAGGTACTAAAATAATTCCAAATGCATCTTAAGGAAAGATACATTAAGAGCTTAAAATATAAAAGTTTTGATAATGCTAAGGAGTGGGCTGAAAAGAAAAAGGTCGGTTCCATATGAAAATCAATGAAGACAAAACATTTCTTAATTAATGTGGGCACAAATATTTGGCCAGTTTTTCTTGCTTCCCCTCACAGGCAGAGGCTTGGAATGCTGCCTGTGACATGCCACTCCAAGTGTGTACTCTGATCTGGTGTCAGAATGTTGGCTTACAGGTCAGAGAAAGATCCGCCGTTTACTGAAGCGTACATGGAGTACTTATTCACACATTTTTTTTCCACCCTCACTTCCTCCTGCCAAAATGCCATATCAGAAATAGTTGAAAGAATGGAAAATGTTCAACCTGAGGGACAGAAGACACAGGAAGAGGATAAGAGGGCATGATCTCTGAATGCAATTAATTGAAAGCTTGTTATGGGGAAAGAATCTTGCTTGGCATTATTTCAAAGGGAACAACAACCACAAATGGGCGAAAGTTATAAAGGAGTAAACTGCAGCTCAGAGATGAGATGGAGGAAGAGAGCCTTTCCACTTCACAAGCTTTGGCTGCCTCACCTTCCTTCCCACCCAGGTTTACTCCCAGAATCCTGTGCTTCTTCTAGGGAAGAACTCTCCCAAACATTTACATTCTTCTTCCATTGAAATTTCCCTTTTAGCCATGGAGGTCTTGCTTGCATTAAAGGGATAAATCCATGTCTCATTTTAAAGCACAGAGGGGTTTACATCAAAGATAGTATCAAATGCAATGAAGTCACTTTCACATCGGATTTATTACACCAAGATGTAATTATAGTGCACTTGGCTTCATTGTGAGCTAATGAAAGAGAAAATGACCAAAAGACAGAACGTCTTCAAAACAAATGGAAACACCTTGGCCCTAAGAGTCAACCAGACTAATTACATACAACCACAAATAACTTGCCTTCAAGTGTACCCTCAGAGTCAGACTAGACACAGCTATGAAGGAGGCTTAGAAGGATGGGAGGCAGGCCAGGGGCAGGTACTGTTTCAATGGGTTGTATCCAGGCATTTGAAGACATGCAACCCTCAGCTAGTCATCTGATCAGTTTGGCTCTAACTCATGTTCAGAATTGGAAAAAAAAAAAAAAGTACATACATTTTTAAAGACTTGGATGGATCTCTTTCTTGGGTCAAATGTTCTGGCTTTCTCCTGCCAGGCATGCTGAAGGGCAGATTCCTCTAACTGGCAGGGCTTCTGCTCAGCTGTCATGTCTCTATGAAATCTGGATTGTGGCCAAGGGAAGTGGAGAGCTGGAAGGTTCTGGTGGAATGGGGTCTTAGAAACTAGGTCAGTTTAGCCCAAAGTAACATTATTGCTCAAAGATAATGTGGAGTCAGGGAGCAATTGCCAAAGCTCCTCTTTTGCATTGATGGCGTAGACACACGTCTAGGAAATCTGAGAACTCTAGACTAGCCTCAGAAGCAACAGAAGGCCTCCTCTATGACTTAGATCCTTTGCCTTCTTTATGGGTTTTCTATGGATCTGAACATTTGTCCCAGGGTGATAAGCTTGGAAACACAGCTTAAGCCTGTGTCCATGTGTCTCCATGGTCCAGACAGATAGAAATTACACCATTTAGTCCACCTCAGTGCTTAGCAATGCTAGTAGAACCCAGTACTTGTTAAGACAATAGTTTTTCAAGTAAAGAAGGAAAGAAAGGGAGGGATAGGGAGGGAGAAAGGAAAGAAGGAAAGAAAGGACAGGAAGAAAGGGAGAGGAAGAGAGACAGAAAGAGAGAGGTATTGTCCTTCCACTCTCTTAGTGATCTTTAAGGCTGCCTTCTTATCATCCTTTGAATTCCTCATACTCATTCCCATGGTGGCAGAGGACAATCCAGAGGAGAGAACAATCCAGAGAATGAGAAGAAATGAGATTAGCTGGCATGGATTGACCACACTTAGTGGAATAAGGCAGTTCTCTGTGGTCAAAGGAGAGTAGAGAGAGATTAGAAGATCAAGCTCAAGAGCCGATGTTTTTAGTTGAATCAGAGAGCTCAGATTTGTACCTAGGGTTCAGGAATTAGAAGACTTTCGGGGGTCGAGGGTATGAAGTCAGATTGGCTTGTTGAGAAGGGAGCTAAACATAGGATAGAGTCAAAAAGTCCCGAATTCAAAACTGACTCCAACATCTATGGCATGCATACATTTTGAGCAAGCTATTTACTTTAAAACTTTCACTTGTTTATTTATGTTTGGCTGTGCTAGGTCTTCGCTGCTACTCATGGGCTTTCTCTAGCTGTGGAGAGTGGGGCTGCGCTCTAGTTTTGGTGTGTGGGCTTCTCACTGCAGTGGCTTCTCTTGTTGCAGACCACAGGCTCTAGGGCGCAGGGGCTTGTGGCCTATGGGCTCTAGAACTCAGGCTGAGTAGCTGTGGTACATGGGTTTTAGTTGCTTCGTGGCATATGGGATCTTCCTGGATCCGAGATCAAACATGTGTCCTTTGCACTTGCAGGCAGATTCCTGACCACCGGACCACCAAGGAAGCCCCTGAGCAAATTACTTTTAATACCAGTCCTTATTATAAACAGGAGATAAATAAGAATACCTAGGCTATGAGGTCTTTGCCTTTTCACCTTTCATCCTTTTGTTTGCTTTTCTTTATTCCCTTCTTTCATTATCTTTCTTTGCCTTTCCTGCCCAGAAACTCTAACTGTTCAGCTTCCAGCTTGATATTAGCCCATTTGTCAGACCTTTTAATCTAGAAATTATATTATCATCATGTCTTTCCATAATCCTCATGAATATCGAAAGTTGGCTTTTCCTTCTTTTGGACCACAACATGCTGATCAACATCCCTTTGAGAACAACTATAACAGCTAGAGTGCTTTTAAAATCTGAAGAATTGAGAGGCAAAAGGATCTCAGAGAAGTATAGCTCTCTGAACGACCTGAATAGGTAGCTGAGAGGCTAATGAACAGCTGAGCTTTTTATAGCCTAGTGGAACTGTAGGAACACAATTTGGAGTCCAGGGCCATCCAAGATAACCTCCCATCACAGTCTGGTCTGAGATTTGGAAGGGTTATAAGTAAGATTAAACCATGAAAAGAGAGAGAAAAAAAAAAAAAGATTCAGTCCTTGTAGAGATTAAAGTCAAGCTTTAAAAAGTCTCAATGCCTCGAACTAGAGTAATACACCTTCAGCAGAAAACCCCTTATATTTCATTGACCAGACTGGGACACATGCCAGACTAATTTCAGGCAAAGTGGAACAGGATTTCCATGTTTGATCTTGACAAAGCATGGTTCTGTTAGCAAGAAAGAAGAATGAACGGATAAGAGTAAGCAACCAATAGATTATGTCACCATCATCTCAGATATCATTTATAGATCTTCACTATATATCAGACACTTCTGTAAGCACTCAATATGTAGACCCATTTAATTCTCATAACCACCCTATAAGTAGAGTCTCTCTATTTAATGGAAGAGGAAATTAAGGATCAGAAATGCCAACATATCATAGGTAGGAAGTAGCAGGGTCAAGATTAGAACCCAGGTCATTGTCCTGATTTATTAAGCACTCATGATGCACTATTAATTATTATGGATATTGTGTGTGCTAAGTCACTTCAGTCATGTCTGTCTCTGTGTGACCCCATGGACTGTAATTCTCTTGGCTCCTCTGTCCCTGGAATTCTCCAGGCAAGAATATTGGAGTGGGTTGCTGTGCCCTTCTCCAGGGGATCTTCCAACCGAAGGACCAAATTTGTGTTTCTCAAGTCTCCTGCATGCACAGGTGGGTTCTTTACCGCTAGTGCCACTGAAGCCCCAGTCACTTATACATGTTCTGAATACTGGGAATGTGTAATCTCTTTCTTCTAGGAGCTCATAGTTCAATTATCTAGGAAGAATCAAAAGATGAGCCAATTTACTTTAAAAAAAAAACTTTATTTATTTTGACTTCATGTTGTAGCATGCGGGATCTTTGTTTCCCAACCTGGGACCAAATCCGTGTCTCCTACAGTGGAAGCATGAAGTCTTAACCACTGTACTGCCAGGGAAGTCCCAAATCAATATGCTTTTGATTGATTTTGTCTCATGTTGATGGCCCTACCCTGAAAAAGTAACTGTTCTTTGGAGCAAATGTTAAAAGGTCCTCTCAGTCTTATGGGAATAAGATAATTCCCATTGACCTGCGTCTGTTGTGATCAACTTCCACTACATGAGCCTCAAGTCTAAATAACCCCTGATACATTTGCCCAAGAGTTTGAAAGTGGGGAGAACTTTCCTATGAAAAAGCTACTGTTCCTTGTGCTTGAAGTTTCTGTCCACATTTTTGGAATTGCTGATAATAGTATAACAGTGTCTTTAAGAAAGGCATATATATTTTTTCTTTCTTACAGTATTGTACTGGGCTGGGATCATTGTAGGCTTTTTTTTTTTTCTTCTAATTTTAGTTACTATTTTTTGAAGTCTTACCTTGTCCTTAATAACTCATTGTGTGTTCTATAAAGTAATTTTATTTATTTAAAATAATCCTAAAATGTATGTATCATTTGCTCCAAGAGCAACTGAGCTGAACTGAACAGATACACACACACACACACACACACACACACACACACACACACACACATATACTTCAAAATGCACTGTATAGAGTCTAACATTGCTCTACTATGAATAGATTGATAAACTATCTAGATCAGTGTTATAAAGGAGAGGCAGGGTCTTAAAGTTCTGCTGCTGCTGCTAAGTCGCTTCAGTCGTGTCCAACTCTGTGCGACCCTATAGACGGCAGCCCACCAGGCTGCCCCGCCCCTGGGATTCTCCAGGCAAGAACACTGGAGTGGGTTGCCATTTCCTTCTATCTACACTAAGTGAGCTATGTAAACTATTTCTCCAAGAAGCTCTGGGGTAGAGTTTGCCACCTCTAGCTTGGGGAGCCCAGTGAGGGCTCCTGGGCTTTAATCGTGATACAGCTGAGATCTTTTTGAGGGGCACTAATTCAAACCATTTCTTCATAGTGGTTATTTACCCTAATCTGACATTTTTCCATTTTAGCCTCTCTCCGCTGAAGACCCCGCTGGGTTGTGTTCAGCCTCAGACAGCACAGTCATGCCAACAAATAGCTCTTCTTTTGGCACTTGTGTTCTCTACCTCGTGGTTTGTTTAACTGTGGCCACTCTTTTCATTAATAGCTGTTTACACTTCACGATGATACTTGTTGAGCTTGGCAAAA
Source organism: Neotragus pygmaeus (assembly GCA_006410875.1). Lineage (NCBI taxonomy): Eukaryota > Metazoa > Chordata > Mammalia > Artiodactyla > Bovidae > Neotragus > Neotragus pygmaeus. The sequence continues at coordinate 984,724 of SJYV01014018.1, read as the reverse complement.
GACCTCCATTCTACACATTTTTTTTTTCCTGATCCCAGGGCAAACTGTCATATTTGACAATATTTTTGCTATGTAATAGCAAGTGAAGAACAGTTAATTAAATAGGCTATGTTGTTATACTGGGAACAGGGATTAAAAATATTGGCACACTGCTAACATGTTGCTTTTGAAAGAATAGTTTCTGGTTGACCTGGATACAATTAAATATAGAAGGAATGTGGGGAGAAATGGGAATATAGATTCTCCAGTACCTCTGTTCATCCTCAATCAAACATTTTCATTGCAGAAAAGAAGACATCGCCAGTGGCCCTTGCTAGTGAACACTTTGTTGGCATCGCCACCAATTCCCAGCTTCTGGGGAGGCACAGTCCAGTCGAGACTTGGGTTCACTTTGTCCCCTTGCTGTTTAGCTACTAGTCCTAGAGGAAGGGCTGGCCCCTGGAAAGGTAGCACAGTTAAGCCTCACACCCTCAATCCCAGGGCCAGCGTCACACATTTGCAAGCTTTCAGAGTACCACTTAATAGGGCCTTCGAGCCAGCCGAAGAGAAAGTGCTGCTAAACTGCTCCATTGGCAGAGCTGAGTTTATACAGATGGGAGAGTTAGCAGAGACCACAGAACAAATACCAGCAACCAATCCATTTCACACTTCTGAAAAAAGAGAAAGGAATGGCAGAGGCGGGCCAAAGCAAACAGGCTTTGGAAAACTTGAAGCTGTGGGCTGGAATTTTCAGCTGTTCCCGTTCTCCTGACACTCAGTTTAGGGAGTTGGGTCCACTCAGAAAAGCTGAAACTTTCTCCATTTACACTTCTCAGGTTCAGCCTCCTACAGAAAAAGGGCAGTTCGTTTCCAATCACAAAATGAGAATAGTTTCCAACATCATCAGCACAGTTATCCCGGAGTCTGTTTTGTTTTGTTTTGTTTTGTTTTGTTTTTTTGGTGGTGGTGAGGGGCGGGGGTTGGTTCAAAGGTGCTATTTTTTCCAGAGCATTCTATGCTGTTGGGATTCCCTCAGCTTGTCTCTCTGTGGCATGCCTCCATCTCAGTCTTTATTTTCTCCTGTCTCTCCCTCTTATTTTCCCCCTCTTCTTCCAGGAAGGAAAGCCATTTTCTTTTCTTTTTTTTTCTCCCAGAGTATACTGAAACATAAAACTTCCCCACAATTTTCTACCTCACATAAATGCCCTTCATTTCAGCTAAAGCACTTGTTGTTCAGTCACCCAGTCATGTTCAACTCTGCAACCTCATGGACTACAGCATACCTGGCTTCCCTGTCCTTCACTATCTCCTGCAGTTTGCTCAAACTCATGTCTATTGAGTCAATGATGTCACCCAACCGTTTCATCCTCTGTGCTTATCAAAATTCATCATAAATATGGATATTGCTCCTGCCTTGGAGATGGGTGATGTTTCTAGTTCCAACCCCAAAAGGAATGAAGGCGATATTTGGAGACAAGAATTAAAGAGAAGTTTTGCCTAAGTGGCTGTGAAACAGTCAGCAGCCGTCCCCAGCATGGTCACGTAGAGTTTATGGAGAGTGGTTGGGAGAAACTTTCCTGTGGGCTGGCATCACACAAACTAGCAGGGTGGCTTCAGGTAGGATACTCCATAGAGAAAGACACAGACAATAGTGCAACCATCTTAGCTCTGGATGCTTTGGAAGACGGCTGTCAGGTTTTTTTGACGGATTAACCAGGTCATCCAACTAGTTTACCAGAATGTGTGGGTATGTGTCTGTGAGGAAAAAACTCTGCAACTGTGTTTAAAAACAGTTCCATCTGTTCTTATGCATTTAAAATGCTTAGATGGGGGTGGGGGGAAAGAGGAGTGAAAACACAAGAATCAGATTATTTAAGAAATAGATCATCTCAGTTCAAGTTGTTAACAAAGGCTCCCAGCTGGAACAGTGGTAAAGAATCCACCTGTCAATGCAGGAGACTCAAGAGACGCAGGTTCGACCCCTGGGTCTGCAAGATCCCCCGGAGGAGGAAATGACAATTCACTCCAGTAGCCTTGCCTGGAAAATTCCATAGACAGAGGAGCCTGGTGGGCTACCATCCATGGGGGTCATAAAGAATCAGACATGACTGAGGGACTGAGCACACGCACACACACACACACACACACCCCAAAGACATACAGATCAGTAAACAAAGAACTCCACAAAAATTAGGGAAAATTGCTATAAGGGGGAGAGGGAAATGGCTTGATAAAGTCAGTGGCTTTTTACCGTGAGGACCATCTCCCAGCTAGATGAGAGCCCCAAGGGCTGGTGCACTGAAATGTGGACATGGTTGGTTCTCTGTTTTTGAGAAACGAGGTTGAGCCAAAGAAAAGCCTGTTAGAAAGTACTGGCATCTGGACAACTCTGAGTAAAAAGAAGAGAAAGTCCTGCAGTTGGCAGAAAAAAAGATAATGGTGTCTGTAGTTCCGTCACTAAGTCGTGTCTGACTCTTTGTGACCCCATGGACTGCAGCATGCTGGGCCTCCCTGTCCCTCACTGTCTCCTGGATTTTGCCCAAGTTTTCATAGTGTCTGGATCAGGGTAAATAAGGAGTTCAAAGCAGTGCACTTGAATAGACACTTGGCTTTCAAAGGTCTGAAAACCCTTTGAGAAGCAAGCAAACAAAAGAATAGTAACCACCCTATTTAAATAGACTAAGGTTGACAGCAGAGGAATAGAGGGGTATGATCAAGGTAAGATATATGAGAACTATGACATATCCCAAGAATGAAGTCTCCGTTGGTTATCCCTTGATAAATGGTGTCTAGTGTGGTATGCGTGGGTTCCATCACCAGATAAGGAATGGCAATGCCAAAGTCAAATAGAGCAGGTCATGTTCTTCACTCTGCTAATGGAAACATAGCCTGGAAAACTTCTGTCTGTAATAAGATGTTCTTGAAAGTCTGTTTTTTTCATAATTGACCAAGATCTGGACAACCAAGCATAATTCATAATTATATCCCCAATATATCTTTAATATGTCATCTAGATAAGTCAACTGACATTGCTAAATCTCAGTTTCTCTATATGAAAGCCAAAAGTGTTGGTGAGCTTTGTCAAAATTATTCAGAACCAGGATAACTGGCAAATACAGCTTCCCACAGGTACATGCTAAATCACTTTGTTTGAGTCTGACTGTTTGCAACCCTATGAACTGTAGAGCCCTCCAGGCTCCTCTGTCCATGGGATTCTCCAGGCAAGAATTCTTAAGTGGGTTGCCATTTCCTACTCCAAGGAATCTTCCTGACCCAGGTATCGAACCCATGTCTCTTATGTCTCCTGCATTGACAGGTGGGTTCTTTACCACTAGTGCCACCTGGTAAGCCCNGTGGGGTAGCTCCTCTCGGCCGCGCTTAGTGCGCCAGTCGCAGCCGCCCTATGAAATTCATAGTGACAACAAATATATTAAGTGTTTAGGGTTAAATCTCATAAAAATGTGAAAGATATGTAATCTGAAAGCTAAAAACAGTTTCTGAGGGACATACTGTGTCATAGGTCAGAAGAAGGAATGCCATTAAGGTGTTGCATGTGTGCATGCTCAATTGCTCAGTCCTGCTCTGTGTCTGACTCTTTGTGACCCCACGGACTGTAGCCCACCAGGCTCCTCTGTCCATGGAATTTCCCAGGTAAGAATACTGGAGTGGGTTTCTCCTTCCTTCTCCAGGGAATCTTCCTGACCTAGAGATCAAACCCACATCTCCTTTATCAGCAGGCACATTCTTTAGCACTGAGCCGTCTGGGAAGCCCTGTTAAGGTGTTTATTCTCCCCAAATTGAACTTCGGGTTTTATAGCATCTCAACAAAAGACCCAGAAGGATATTTTGTAGAAATTGACGAACTCTTTATGAAATTTGTACAGAAATGCTAAAGGACCTGGAATATCCAAAAGAATTTGGAAAAAATAGGAACAAAATTGGAGGAGTAACACTATGTGATTTCAAGATTTACTATAAGGCTTCAATAATTTAAGACAGTGTAGCAGAGTGTAAAGATAGATGGCTGAAACAGTAATACAGAGAGTCCAGAAATAGATCCACACATACATGGACAACTACTTTTCGTAAAGGTTGAAAGTCAATTCAGTGGAGAAAGGTTTGTACCTAGTTNTAAGACAGTGTAGCAGAGTGTAAAGATAGATGGCTGAAACAGTAATACAGAGAGTCCAGAAATAGATCCACACATATATGGACAACTACTTTTCGTAAAGGTTGAAAGTCAATTCAGTGGAGAAAGATTTGTACCTAGTTGGTGATGCCATCCAACCATCTCATACTCTGTCATCCCCTTCTCCTCCTGCCTTCAATCTTTCCCAGCATCAGGGTCTTTTCAAATGAGTCAGCTGTTCGCACCAGGTGCCAAAGTACTGTAGCTTCAGCTTCAGCATCAGTCCTTCCAGTGAATATTCAAGGCTGATTTCCTTTAGGATTGACTGGTTTGATCTCCTTGCAGACTCAATGGATATGAATTTGAATTGGTGATAGACAGGGAGGCCTGGCGTGCTACAGTTCTTGGGGTTGCAAAGAGTCAGACACTACTGAGTGACTGAACTCAACTGTCTTGAGCAGGGCTTCATAATCTGTTTAACAACATCACTCAGTGATTCTGGTACCCATCCAGGTTTGGGGATTTCTTGTTTATTTTCTTTATTTTTTGGCCATGCTACATGGCATATGAGAACTTAGTTCCCTAACCAAGGTTTGAACCCAGGCTCCCTGCATTGGAAGTGTGGAGTCTTAACCACTGGGAAGTCCCTAGACTTCTGTTTAAATGGTGAGTTATCGCCTTCATTCCCTTAGTATCTGCCTTTGAGAATGTGGAGTTGTTTAAACCACCCCCCACCCCCCACCCCCATCTAAGTACGTGGGTATTGGGATGAATCCATCTCCATTTAAAGGAAAGGTCTAGAAAATAACAATAATTCTCAGTCTTAAATAGAAACACCTACCTTCCAGGTCCAGAGATGTGCATCCAATCTGGGTGTTTCTATGTTATCCTGAGTCGTTGGGATAGATTGTCAGGTGAATCCTTCCTTGCTGAGAGTTCCGTTGTAGTTCTGCTCCATATAGCTCAGTTGGTAAAGAATACGCCTGCAAAGCAGGAGATCCCAGTTTGATTCCTGAGTTGGGGAAATCTTCTGGAGAAGGGATAGGCTACCCACTCCAGTATTCTTTGGCTTCCCTTGTGGCTCAGTTAGTAAAGAATCCGCCTACAATGCAGCAGACCTAGGTTGGGAAGATCCCCTTGAGAAGGGAAAGGATACCCACTCCAGTATTCTGGCCTGGAGAATTCCAAGGACTGTATAGTCCCTGGGGTCACAAAGAGTCGGACACCACTGAGCACCTTTCACCTTCACACCACCATTCTTAAGTCCTTATAGTTGTTCAGTCACCTTTATCTTGACACTAAATTCTGATTACAATCCAACAGACTTTGACTTGGAAAGTTCAACTAGAAATAAATAATTCTATTGGTTCTTTCCCACAAATTAAAATCAATAGGATGTTACAGTACTTCTCTCTTATCTTGTCTCACTGAAGGTTGGCTAGTCTTTAAATTCTTTGAATTTGATTTTTATCCCCTGGAAAATCAGAGTTTCATGGTACACAGTTTCCAGGGAAAAATCTTTTCCCTCCAGCTAGTGTCTAGATTTTTTGGGTTAGCACAATGCTATAGGTACTTTTAGAACATTTAGTCCTACATTTGAATAAAGGTGCTTCTTGCACAAAAATACAGCTGGATTTGATTGCTCACATATTATTTAAGGAGGAGCTGAGACAGTGTATGATTTTTCATGACAGCTTCCTGTTTTCCCTTCAAGCCATCCTAGTCAAGACAGAATTACTTCTCAGGCTAATACAAGCCACAAGCCTGACATACATTTGTCTGCCTCTATGCTATGCAGTGTATCTGTCTGCTGTGAAGTATTTCCTGGGTCATCAGGGGTCTTGTTTTGAGCTGGGAAAAATAGGAAAAGTCCTGCCTCTCATCTCCTACTAGTTGCCAGTCCATATTCAAAATCATGAACCAACAGGTAGGGTCACGTCTGTAGGAAGTGAGTAAATGTGATCTGGAGAACAAAATTCACTCTGATGGGCCAGAAAGAGGGTGACAGTGTGAAAGAATAAGGCAAAATGACTATGTTTACTGCAGTGTTAACGGCAGGCCACTACAATTACGGTGTTTGCTTAGTGTGTTCACTTCACTTGTTAATCACAGTGTCCCAGTCAACTCTTTTCAGACAAAGCTTGTTATCTCCTCTGTCAAGCCAAGCTACAGGTCACCTCCGGTCAGTGTTGGAAGAAAGAGAGCATGCACATATAAAAACCCAGATGTCACATTTAGTGATTTTGGTGGAAGCACAAGGTTAGTCATCAGAAACTGATATGGTCAGGCAGTAAGGGGTAGGAGAAGGAATATATTTTGAGATTGACAATGACATATACACATTACTATATATAAAATAGATAACTAATAAGAACCTATGTATAGCACTGTGAAGTAGCCTCAGTACTCTGCAATGACCTATTTGGGGAAAGACTCTTTTAAAAAAAAAGTGGATATATGTATAACTGATTCACTTTACTGTACAGAAGAAACCAACACAACATTGTACATTAACTATACTCCAGGAAAATTAAAAAAAAAAAAAGAAACTGATCCTAAGGCGCCATGTTCCCAGTGGAGAGATAAAGCTATTTGTCAATCTAGACAAACGTATGCTCCATTAGCACTTTATTGTATAGAGTTCTCACTGGGTGCCTGGACCTATGATAGAAAATGGAGTTAGACATACAGAAAACTCAGTCCTTTAATTTGGTAACTGAAGGATGTCTTCCTGGGTAGGAATATGGGACTCAGTTTAGTCTTTGGCTGTTTTGTTTGCAATGTCAAGAAGATTAAGCCAAATTGTACTTGAGGAAATTACATTCCATCAGTGAAAATAGATACATATATAAAAATATTGTGCCTTTGTCATTTGAGCAGCAAAAATGCTACTAATAATAGCTAATTTTTGTTGAGCATCCATCCTAAATGGGGAACCGTGCCAATTGTATAACTTTTCTTAGGTAATCCTGAATATTCACCCTATGGCAAGTGAGGGCCAATGCTATACCTAATTTCTATCAGAAGAAACAGAGGCTCATTGAAGTTGAGCGACATGTCTGAGATTACAGAGCCAATAAGTGCAATTATAGACTCAAGTTCAAGTCTGTCTCATAGCAAATTCTCAAACCTAATTTTCCATGAGTGATTCTAACAACTGATTCCATAATGGAAGGAAGGGAAGAAGAAGGCTTAATATTCCTTTTAAAGAGTGTGCTGTTTGTGACAGAAACCAATATCATCAGATAAGGTCTGAACATTTTGAAATGTCGTGTGGATATAGCTTTATTATTGGCTCCTGGATAATCCCAAAGGTTAAGAATCTTCCATTTGTGGCACTTTGGAACATTTGGGGAGAAAGTCACTCTGTGAACATAAAACTAATCACTGCCTATCTGAGAGCTTTCTGGAAAAAGTTAAACATTTCAACAAAGCCCCTTCACTTTAAGTGCATTCAGCATTTTCCCTCCTCAGAAATGACTTGTAAGTTTGTGCTTTTAATTATTATCATTCTCCCCTAAAATTACAGGCAAAGCACTCAGTGATATTTGAAACATCAATTACTGGCCTGCAGCCCTCTGCTACTGTTTCTCTGCCTGCTGCCAGGGCTGCAAATCCATTTTCTGCATTTCTTTCCGATTTTCTGAACAAAATTATGGAAAATTGCTGTTGGCGCATGGCATTTTTCCACAATGGTCAGAGTTATTGAATTGTGCCGTTCTGTGCTCCTTCAGGACGGCATTCCAACTTAAAATGCCAGCCTTGAAACGATCAGAACATTTTCTCCAATCTGGGCTTCATAAATTTTCCACAGGAAAAGGCTACGAAATCTGCCCTGGCTTTGCCTGAAGTTCCTGCTGAGGGTAACTATGTGCTTGAAATGGTCAAGTTACTGAGTTTTAGTTCCTCGCACCTCCAGGATCTCTGATACAGGTTTTTCTCCAGTCTCCTCATCATGACAGTTCACACTGTGTGACCGCTGAGCCCCCAGGGGCTGCCCTCCCTACTTCCAGGACCCTGAGGCCCGAGGAAAAACAGCGATCGGCTGGCACCCATTTTAATCTCTTTTCCTTGTCACTCATATCAGGCCCTCTGGTCTGTGCAGTCACGTTCCGAATTCAAAACTCGCAACGCCACCTCTCTTTCTGTATTCCCCACTGAGACTTCAGATGCCCATAGGAATTCTGGAAGTAACTCCAGCGGCGTTCTCTGTCTGAACCCACATGGTCTTTCTGTTGCTAAGATCTATCAGTTCTACCCCAAACATCTCTCTCACATCAACCCCTTTACTATCACTGCTGTTTCTTCTGTATTTTCCAGCCAGCTCTTGACTTATATTTTGCCACTAGTCTTTTCCTTCTCCAGTGTATGTCTTCCACATCACTGTCCAGGGGGTTATTTTAAGAAGATAGATGAGTGTATCCAACCATTATTGAGCACCACCTTGTACCGGGTACTACAGTAGGCCCTAGGGAAATAGACGTGGTAAGGCTGTGTCTCCATACTCTGAATGTTATGGACCTTTGTTATTCCAGTGCTGAGAAAGGGTCAGTGGCTCTTCCTTATGAAAGAGTCATGACTCTTTGACCCGGCTGGTCTTCAAGGACAATGATGATCTGGCTCCATTGTGTTACTCTGGTCACATCTCTCCACATTGTTTCCAATGTACCCTAACTCCCAGTTGCACTAATCTCTCTGTCCCTTAAAAAGACAGACATTTTCTTGACCCTAAGCTTTTATCACAGTTCTCCATTGCTCCTCAGCATCCATCTTTTACAGCTTAGCAAATGTTGACTCTTTTTTTAAAGTCCTGTCTCAACTCTCATCCTCCTATGGAGCCTTTCCATTCTTCCCCATCTGGCTCCTGGGTCCTCTGTGCTCTCATTGTACTGCACTCATATCTCTGAAAATTTAATGGGCGGTGTGGAAGGTGGATGGCAGTAAGAAGCTTTGGGGTCAGATGGATCTAAGTGGACTAGTTGTAAATTCTTGGTCAAGTAGCTTATCCTAGTTTAGCCTCAGTTTCCATATCTATAGATTGGGGAGGTGAAAATATACCTTGTTGTTTAGTTGCTCAGTTGTATCTGACTTTCGTGACCCACGGACTGTAGCCCACCAGGCTCCTCTGACTGTGGGATTTCCCAGGCAAGAATACTGCAGTGGGTTGCTATTTCCTACTCCAGGGGATCTTCCCGACCCAGGGATTGAACCCATGTCTTCTGCATTGGCAGGCAGAGTCTTTACCACTGAGCCACCAGGGACTCCTGAATATGTACCTTATAGGGTTGTTAATAATATTTAATGAGGTCATTTAGTAAAAATGTCTATCTTAGTATAAGTGCTGAATAAATTATTACTATTGCTACTGTCATTATTATAGTAGAGTAGCCTTTGAAATGTTATTGTGACTATTTCTGTGCCTCTCTCTCCTGCTAAAGCGCATCCTCTTACAGTACAAGGACCATATTTTTTTCACCTCTGTTTCCTCAGTGCCTGGGGTAGGGCCTGGTTTATATTAGATGCTCAGTTAGCATTTACTAAAAGAACAAATGAATCTTTATCAGGAAATTCATAAGTATTTCACAACCAACTTATAAGGAATCCAAAACCATTAATCCCTCCCCCTGCAAAGTATGTGAAATGCCTAGAATACTGCCTCCCATATAACAGTTGGTAAAATAACAAATAAGCTACATTATTGTTTAAATTAATTCAGCCAAACACATTGATGAATCACTCTCTTGACCAGGTGGAAGGATTATAAATATAAATTTTTGTGGGAGTCAAGACACTTGACTAAACTTTTTAAGTCAGAGATGCCCTAAATAGCCATAAAAAGTCAAATGAACCACATGTATTTCAGATTGTGTCTCCAGGAAACTAGACTATAGGCCACTCATATTTCTTAAGTTTTGTTCTTGGCACCCAGTGGCTGGCAGATAGGAGGAGCCTAGAGAGGCCGTAGGTTCCACCTTAATCAGGAAAGCCCTATGGTTGATTTACGTGTGTGCTTTGAGATCCACGGTAAAATATAATTCCCACATTCCATAAAACATGGCTGCAATCATATGCTTTACGTTCCCTTGATCTTGCCTCATCAAAGGTTAGCCCCAAACTCTGCATTCCTAATCACAGGCTGGTGATACACCCAAGTACCTCTTCATTTCTCTGAGTGGTCTGCACATGGCACGCTATTATTTTCAGGGTCCTGCATATAGTAATTATGCTTTCTTATGCTACACTGCTGTAGGCATGCCTTCTCTTCCACAGATTGGATGGGCGTGGGACTTGACCTCTTCTTGTTGCATTCTCCCAATGTTTTAGAAAGAAGCTCTTCAATGTTATATTAAGAAGCTAGAATAATAGGTTTTGTTAGAATCAAGGAAAGAGGAAAGATAGGCCCATTGGATCCTTGATATATATAAGGAGACAAAATTACTAATTTCTCCCAAAGGATGCAAAGTCCCTAGAAGAGTATCCAACAGGTAGAAGTGAGTGGAATGAGCCTGCCTTTGGATTGAGACACAGTATAAATGGAATCACAGTCTTGTTCACCTCAAGGGATTCACAGAGGCTGCCTTTGTACCAGGTGTCAGCAGATAGCTGACTTAGAATTGTGTCCCAACTGCCCAGAATATACGTGGCTTTGGTTGAGATTTTCAACCTCTACAAACTTCAATTTTCTAGATAGAGATACCAGCACTTATGCTTTCTAGTCTTAAGTGGGAGACTGAACAAGATGTTTGTGTGGAAATAGCCTGGGCAGGGTACTCTTTCGTCCATTATTCAAAAAATAGCTTTTCATTCTTCTGTAGATCAAGCCTTCTCTTAGGCACCAGAGACAAAAATGGTGGGCGAAAGCAGTCACAGACATGGTTCTTTTTATTATATTCTCGTCTAGTGGTTGGCAAGGAGAAGGCAGTGGCACCCCACTCCAGTAGTCTTGCCTGGAAACTCCCATGGATGGAGGAGCCAGGTAGGCTGCAGTCCATGGGGTCGCTGAAAGTTGGACCCGACTCAGTGACTTCATTTTCACTTTTCACTTTCATGCATTGGAGAAGGAAATGGCAACCCACTGCAGTGTTCTTGCCTGGAGTATCCCAGGGATGGGGGAGCCTTGGGGGCTGCTGTCTATGGGGTCACACAGAGTTGGACACGACTGAAGCAACTTAGCAGCAGCAGCAGTGGTTGGCAAGCTTCTTCCGCAAAGGACAAGATAGCAAGTACTTTAGGCTTTGCAGGTCGTGTAGTGTTTGTGACAACTCTGCTGTTGTAGCTTCAAATCAGCCACAGCCAACATGTAAATAAATGAAACTGGCTGTGTGCCAATAAAACTTTATTTACAAAACAGGTGGAGGGCTAGAATTGGTCTTAGTTTGCAACCCTAGTCCAGCAGGACAGACAGAAGGCAATAAAGCAATTATACTAATAAAGAAAAGGAACTGAATCCAAGAATAACTAAGGATGTACACACAGACTGAGATCTTAAATACTTGTGGGGACAGAAAGAAAAAAGACAAAGAAAATATGATAGAACATGGAGACAGAGACAGAATATGCGGGATTTTGTGGGCTCTATCCAGGGTCTTATTTTTATCTTCATTCACACAGAGAACCCCTGATAACTGTTCATGACTTCCCTTTCCCCTCTCCCTCCATGCAGCTGGTCCTCTGCAGGAGGACTGCTCACCATGGGTGTAGACCTCCTCTCAGGAACTCACAGAAGGGAAACATTCATAATCGCTTTACCAAGGTCTTGTACTAGTGCTGAGAGCAGTTGAATGGGGAGGGCCCTTTCTCCCGTCCCCTCATCATGCACAATGAGAGGAAAATCAAATCCTAGAAAAAAATCAAGTTTGGTTTTGGTGTTTCCCTCTGGAGCCTTGGGTCTCAGGAACCCCGCCACCCTTCCCTGGGGTCCCTTCATGCCTTCTCTTGGCTGTAATCTTAGGGCATCTAGAGGCACAGCAGATTTGAACTGGACCACACTCCTCCTTGCTGTATGCCCTGGTGAGATTGCACTTCTCTTTTCAATTTACATAGCTATGGAATGATGGTTATCTTCCCTACCTCCAAGCGGTACATGGGGATGCAAATATGAACTTTTCTTTTATATCTGTAAGATATAAAATATGAAATGCAAGGCTGATGATGACAGTGGTGGTGGTCATGATGATGATGACAGTGTGATGACAGGTGGACTGGGGTGCCATCTCTGAGGCACTTACGGAACATGCATTTGTTGGGCACCTCTGTGCCAGGTTCCCGGTGACAGGGGCACAGGAGAGAGGAGAAGACAGGTGTAGCCCTGGCCCTCAAAGATCTCATAGTAGGGGGAGGATGGTATTAAAAGAATAGTCACGTAGGTCATGATATGCATGTATAATTATGAAATATTAGCTTCATAANCCCGGTGACAGGGGCACAGGAGAGAGGAGAAGACAGGTGTAGCCCTGGCCCTCAAAGATCTCATAGTAGGGGGAGGATGGTATTAAAAGAATAGTCACATAGGTCATGATATGCATGTATAATTATGAAATATTAGCTTCATAAGCATGATTAAACAAAGGGTGCTATCAGAGATGTGTGTGCACTCATGAATGTGTGTGTGTGTGTGTGTGTGTGTATGTGTGCATGTGGTGACAGCAGCGACCTCGCTAGGGACATGGCATTTAAGCAGGCACTTGAGGACTTCCCTGGTGATCCAGTGGTTAAGACTCCATACTTCCACTGCAGGGGCCGTGGGTTCAGTCCCTAGTCGAGGAACTAAGATTCCACATGACATGTGGTATGGCCAAAACATAAAAATAAAATAAGAAAATAAGAAAAATAAACAAATAGAGACTTGAAGTGTATGGAAAGTTGAGTTAGGCAGGTGAAGAATGTAGATAAGCATATTCCAGGTAGGGAGGGCAGTGTACAAGTAGGGCTGGAGGTAGACATGACTGTGGTGGTCAAGAAGTGAGAAAAGGGAGGGAGTGTTGGGAAGAGTGAGCAAAGAGGAGCGAAATTCAGAGTGAAGGGGGAGGGGCTGATACTGGCCAGGTCCTGCAGGTTTATTAGTCATATTTCAGATAGTGGTCTTTGTCCTGAAAAGCTTGGGGAGCTGGTGAAAGTTTTCAAGCAGTAGTGTGTAATCGATTCTACTGTTGTTAAATAAAAATCAAGAGGTGTGCTATGTGGGAAATGGAGAACAGAAGGGGGAGGGTGGGAAGGCAGGTGAGCCGGCGGTATGCCCATGAGAAATGATGCTGGCTGGGTCACAGGGGCATAGTGGAGGGAGACAGAAGGGGGCAGGGATCCATTTTAGAAGTAAGGCTGAGGGTATCTGTTAAAGATTTAGATGTGTGGGTAATCAGTGGGCGGGGGGAGTGGAGAATCGAGGAGGGCTTCTAAGTCATCTATTGTGAGAAACTGACTGGGAGGAATCTTATTACCTGAAGCGTGGGGAGAGACTAGAGGTGGAACTGTGTGTGTATAACATCGGAGTGACTGATTTGTGAGCATGTGTGTGTGTTGGGGGTGAAAAAGATAGGGAGACAGAGAGAGTCATTAGGGTAGAAAGAAATGGGGAGGGGNTCACACACACACACACACACACACACACACACACTCATGCACCCTCCATCTGCAAACACTGTCCAGGGAGACGGGCGGTTGGGCCTGGACCCCGACCCAGCATGTCCCCCACCGACGAAGCTCTGCCTTGCACTTCTGTCAGGCTCTTCCCTGCTCCCCGCCCTCCCTCTGGGGAAGGGACGGGAGGTGGGAGGATTGGAAGGAGCCCAGCATTTACTTATCCTCTGCCCTCACAACCTTTCATCCCAGCAAGGGTGCTCCAAGCGTCACATTATGCGACACTTCACNCTCTTCCCTGCTCCCCGCCCTCCCTCTGGGGAAGGGACGGGAGGTGGGAGGATTGGAAGGAGCCCAGCATTTACTTATCCTCTGCCCTCACAACCTTTCATCCCAGCAAGGGTGCTCCAAGCGTCACATTATGCGACACTTCACTCCCGGCCCCTGAGCACCTGCCTGCCTGGAGCTCTGCTGGGGAGCCAGCTGAGCTGCCCACCAGAGCTGGCTCCCTTGCCAAAGCTGGGGGTGACACTCCCCCAGAGCGGGGCCTCGGGGCTCCCATCCGCGCTCCTGTTCCTCCACCAGCCATCACGGAGGAGGGGCAGGTGGAGAAGATGCTCAGCCAAGACCTGCTTCCAGAGAGTCAGCCTTGGGACACTGCAGCAGCTTTGCTGGTTTTAAACATTTCATTTACAAATAACTCAGCATTTAATTATGCCAGATTAAAGATACATACTTTGCAGATTTACGGAGTCATTATCATTGCTGCAGAAACCACACTCAGAATCAAACCCACGTTGACATTCTCGGCCTGGAGATTTATGTACAAACACCAGGAGCTTACTTGATCAGTTCAGCCTGGAAATGTAGCTGGTGGTCTTGGGGACCAGCTGGCATGGCTGGCTGTGGGGACAGGAGCCAGTGTGTGTCCCCTCCTGGCTCCCTGGGCTGGGTCCCTGCTGCAGCTTCGTGCCTGCTGGCAACTCGCCTCACTGCCTCCTGGAGGGGGAGAGGCTAGGGATGGTGCACCCACCTGCCCTGCCAGTCTCCCTCCTCCTCCTCCCCTTCATCCTTTTTTGTAATTAAAACTTTACTTTTTAGAGCAGTTTTAAGTTTAAGACAAAATCAAGTGGAAAGTACACACAATTCCCATGTACGCCTCCACTTGCAGGCCCAGCCTCCCCCACTATCAACATCCACCTCCAGATGGGATATTTCTTACAACTGGTGAGCCTCTATTGACACGTCATCATCACCCAAAGCCCATGGCTTACATCACAGTTCACTCCCGGTGTTGGACTTTCTGTGGGTTTGGAGGAATGCATCCCGACATGATGCAGAACTGTAACCTCCAGGGCAGTCTCCTTGCTGTAAACCCTCCCTTCCTCTCTAATGCTGGTCTGGGAGCGAACCGGGGGTCCTGGGAGGACAGGGAGTGTGTGTCCCCACCCCTTCCCAGAAGGGACCACTTTCCGAGGGGACCACTGCACGGAGAGTCAGTGTCTTCTCTGCCTTGCAGACGAGGAGCCTGAGGGTCAGAGTGGAGCCGGGCTTGGTCTGCCAGCTCTTCTCTCTAGGTTGGTGCAAGCCTACTTGTGGTTTCAGACCATGAATCACTATAACTAGGCCCAAACATATCTTTATTAATCAAAATAGGAACCGTTATAATCAACACATTCTTGCCAACGAGAAGTAAGTTCATTCCTGTAGTGTACAGATCCTTGCCTTGAGACCTGATGAACTCTAGGAAAGCGTTGCCTGCCTCCTGCTGGTTGCGGGAGTGTTTTCCCTGCAAAAAGTTGTCAAGATGCTTGAAGTGGTAGTCGGTTGGTGGGAGGTCATGTGAATATAGCGGATGAGGCAAAGCTCCGTAGCCCAGTTCACGCAGCTTCTGAAGCACCGGCTGTGCCATGTCTGATCCGGCACTGTCGTGGGAAGAACTGTGCCCCCGCTGCGGACCAGTGCCTGCTGCAGGCCCCGCAGTTTTCAGTGCATCTCACGGGTTTACTGAGCGTACTTCTCAGATGTAACGGTTTCCCTGAGACTCAGAGAGCTGTAGGGGAGCAGATGGGCAGCAGACGGCCAAACAGTGCCCATGGCCTTTCTTGGAGCAAGTGTGGCTTTGGGAAGCGCTTTGGAGCTTCTTCTCCATCCAACCGCTGAGCTGGTCGTCACCAGTTGCCGTAACATCCACATTTTGTTGCACATCAGGATCTGATTGAGAAATGTGTTTTTTGGTGTTTTGTAGAGTAAAAGATGATACTTCAAAACGATGATGTTGTGCTTTTGGGTCGGCTCACGAGGCACCCACTTTGCTTTTTCACCTTTTCATCAGGCTTCACATGCCCGGGGAACACAAAGTGGCCAGCTTCCCGCGCAGCTGCAGGAGACCCAGCCCCGATGGTGGCTCTCAGTCAGGCGCTATCCGCTCCCGACGGCCAGCCCCGGCGCTCCTCCTCATGACTCTCATCTCCTCCGCCAAGCTTCCTGAGCCACCCCTGCACGAGCTCCTGGGCCACGCGTGCTGCTGATGTTGCGAGTTGTCTCTGCTGCTCTACAACCCATTTTGAACCTGAATAAGAAAATCGCTCAAATTTGCTTTTGGTCTAACATCGTTTCCATAGTCTAAAATAAATATACACAGTAAGTAATAAGTCACTAGCAAAAAGCGTAAGGCGAGAAATGTGTATTCAAATGATGTATAACATAACCACATTTATTTAAGAAGCCCGACGGGCTCCAGCTGGGTCCCCGGAAGGCCCCGAGGAGCAGTGGCCGGGGCCCCGGGGTGGGGCGGGGCGCCTGCCTGCCTCCGCCTCATTTCTCAGGATGTGTCCTCGTTTCCACCAGGCAGGGGTCCACCAGAAGGCCCCGAGGAGCGGTGGCCGGGCCCCCGGGGCGGGGCGGGGTGCCTGCCCGCCTCCGCCTCATTTCTCAGGATGTGTCCTCGTTTCCACCGGGCAGGGGCTCACTCACCCTGCCCAGATGCCGCCTCCCCTAGTGCTTGCGGGGCCCGGAAGGGTCTCACCTTTTCTCTGCCTCCTCACGCCCACCAAGCCCTGGGCACTTGTTCCCTGTGTTCAGAACGCTGGTCCTGCATCCAGACACGGATGAGCTTGGGTCCAGCCCCTCGATCTCCTGGCTGCACAAGCTCGAGCCAGCAGTCAAGCATCTGTGAGCGCAGGGTCTTCCTGAGGACTGTGGGGGCAGGGTGAGGACAGTGGTCAGGGTGAGGGGGATGGGAGGGGGCTTCTGTGGGNTCATGGGTTCGCAAAGAGTCAGACACGACCGAAGTGAGAGAGCACGTAAGCCTGCACGCACGTATAGCCTTTTTGTAGAGTCCTGTCCTCGCTTCTGGGTGGAACATGCTCTCAGTAGCTGAGGAAATTAGTTCTAACAATGGCTACCTATCTCCTGAAAGAGTTCAAAAGTGACTGATGGAGCCATTGTAACAGATCATTTCTCTGGTGGGTAAGAAGGCTGAATCTCCCAAAGCAGAATGAATAGACGGATGTATATCAAACAATTAAGAACCTTTTTTTTTTCTTCACCAACTTCATAAAAAGGTCTTTTGTGTGTTAGTAAGTCAAGTAAGTATAATTTCTTTCTGGGAATATGAATTTAAAGACTATAATAGTGTCCATTTTCCAGAAGTCCTGAGACACTTTCTACCCCAAGTCTCTGAAAAACTTCAAGCTCACACTTTTATGCCACCTTCTACAGCAAATCCTGATGGAACTTGCAGCAAAGCCACACAAAAAAATGATCTCTGAAATTTTGTACCTCTCAAGGGAGGTGTACACTCCAAAGCAAATGGAGGTAAAACCTTTTGGATTTGACACCGACANCACCTTCTACAGCAAATCCTGATGGAACTTGCAGCAAAGCCACACAAAAAAATGATCTCTGAAATTTTGTACCTCTCAAGGGAGGTGTACACTCCAAAGCAAATGGAGGTAAAACCTTTTGGATTTGACACCGACACCCTGAACCAGGGCTGTTTAAAATGGTGACCTCAAGATTTGGAGATCTAGAAAAGCCTTCCTTGTTACCGTAGAGAGAGAGACAGAGAGAGAGAAGGACTAACGTGGGACTAGAGGAAAGAGAACCTTTGTGCTCTTTTGTGGAGGTTTTTTCCCCAGAAGCATCCAGAGTGAACACCTATGATGTGCTTGTTTGAACTCTTACTTGATCTTGAGACATTTTTATGCAACACTAACTACAGAAAGTGTTAGTCTATTCCAGTGTGTGACGATATGGTGGAGCTGGGGAAATGCCATTTGTCTGTGTGGTCCCCAAACTTTTCTAGACTTTTAGTCAATCATATTTATTTTATAGTAGCTCTTATGATAGTAGCTGTTATATAGCTATTATATGACTATCAGATAGCATTTTTATGAGATCAAGGGGTCTCTCTTCTTTCCTCTTCAGAACAAATCACAAGGAAGTTCCCTGTTTCCTACATCTCTGGAGTCCACCTGTGGTGATTGCAAAGTTGAGTCAAAAGTTGACTCTTGAACAACACGAGAGGTTAGGGGCACTGATCTCCGTATAGCCAAAAATCCAAATACAACTTTACAGTGTGTGTGCTCAGTCACTTCAGTCATGTTTGACTCTTTGCTCAAATGGCAAAGAAGAGGCAGGAGTCACATCTTTCATAATGCTGCAAATATACAGTATGGACCTCATGGACTGTAGCCCACCAGGCTCTGTCCATGGGATTCTCAGGCAAGAATACTGGAGTGGGTTGCCATGCCCTCTTCCAGGGGATCTTCCCGACCCAGGGACTGAACCTTCATCTCCCGCGTTGGAAAGTGGATTCTTTACTTACTGAGCCATCTGGGAAGCCCAACTTTAAGATAGGCCCTCCATATAGGGGTTCCTTTATATGATGGCTTTGTATCCATGGATTAAACCAACTGCTGATTCTATAGTACTGTAGTGTTTACTACTGAAACAAAAAAACTGAGTGGTTCAAGGATCAACTGTATTTCCCACTGAGAGTGAATTTGAAAAGCTGATGGCTGCTTGCAGATCTCTGAAACCACTGCATACAGAAAAACAACTAGATTTTTAAAAAATGTCTGGCTAATAGGACCACAAGCAATAAGGGGAGGGGAGAGAGAGAAGAGGAGAGAAGAGTAAAGAAGAGGAGAGAAGGGATAGGAAAGGAAGGGAAGGGAAGGGAAAAGAGAGAGAGATCAATGATAGCTCAGTAGAAAGCAGACTTCTCTAAAGTTCAGAACTTGGTAGAGATTTGTTAGTAACTCAGCTGGAGATAAGGATTCCAGGGACCATCTTGGTCCCCTGATCGATTTATGTAGCCTGCTATGGTATAAAGGCTAGAAAGTTGCTTCACAAAGCATGTATCTGCTAAACCTACTATAGATGCAATTGAGGCAGTTGGATTTCATCATTTATTCAACAAATCAACAAACATTTATTATGTCTACAACATTCAGCTCTTATGCTGAATACTGTGTTTGTTTTAAAGCTCTATCTTAAATGTTTACAATTTAGTAGTTTATTAATTCATCTATTAATTATATGTATTGCTCTACTAATTGTGATATGAATGGCTAAGAATAGAGGTAGGTGTCACATCTTTTGTAATGCTGCAAATATACAGAAAAAGTTCATAAAGTAATAGACGATTTTTAAAAACCCAACAACAACTGTAACGATTACTATCTGGGCTATTACTATCTGAGCTAAAATACTATTACATGTGTATGTAGCATGCAGTTTAATCTTTCGACAAACTTTAATAGAAAATATGGTTACTCTTATTCCTCATATATGGAAACTGAGGCTCAGAAGGATCCCAGAGCTAGTAATGTCTGGAGCAAGTAGTCTACCCATTTCTAACCAGCATATATAATAGGTAGGTAACAAGTTAGCACACTGTCTTTTGCTATAGAATTATAGAATGATGGAAATGGAAATACAGCAATTACTCACCAAAATATTTATTTGAAGGCAAATGGAGTTCTTTTCCAAAACAAGTTAGCTGAAAGTTATTCATTTTATGAACAGAGATTTGCAGACTCTCATCTAGGGTGAGCTCAGTGACACGTCAGTCGGTACTGGGTGCTTGCAAGATATCACTTATGGCAAATTGGTTCATACACACAAAAAGTTGGTTCTTAATGTTGATATTTTGTTGATGATTTAAGAAGCTCTCAAATAAATAGAGTTAGGGTTATTTCTGACATTCCAGTGCCTTAGTAATTCTTTGAAGATGCATCGGTGGGGAAAACATCTACCTAGCACTGGCCCAGACCTCAGAGGGTCAATGTTACTAACCTCATGTTTGTAGAAATGAACATTGAAATTCAGTATTTTGTTCCAGATCATCCTAATTATTAGACGATCATGGCTGGTTATTTGGTCATAGGATTGCATTTAATGCAGAGCTATGCAATTTGTATAATATGGTAATTCAAAATGCTTTTCTAGGTTTTATCATAGTTTGAACCATCCTTTTGTAATAGTGCTTTTATAGGGAGATAGGCTTTGAATTCCAAAAAGGAGACACTGAAAGATAAACACTTCTTGTATACTAGCAAGAACTACTTTTTTTTTTGGACCAATTAGATTTAGGCTCTTGAGAGTCCCTTGGACTGCAACGAGATCAAACCAGTCCATCCTAAAGGAAATCAACCCTGAATATTCATTGGAAGGACCAATGCTGAAGCTGAAGCTCCAGTACTCTGGCTACCTGCTGCAAACAGCTGACTCATTGGAAAAGACCCTGATGCTGGGAAAGATTGAGAGCAGGAGGAAAAGAGGGCCTCAGAGGATGAGATGGTTAGATATCATCACCGACTCAATGACATAAATCTGAGCAAACTCCCAGAGCTAGTGAAGAACAGGGAAGCCTGGTGTGCTGCTAAGAGTCGTACGTGACTTAGCGAGTGAGCAATAACAACAACCAACCCTGTGGTGAGGGAGATCAGGCGTTCATCACTCTGCACTGCACCATTTGTCAATAAATCTGGGTAAGAGCTCTTGGGAATCAATGAGTAGTGATGATATGTGGATTATTCACATTCCAGGACATGGAAGCCTGTGCCCGCTAATCTGAGTTCCAGTCCGACAGTCTCTGTCTCAGACTTGGGTAGGAAAGGAATCTATAGGTAATAAAAGAACAAGAGTCTTAGATTAGCTTTGGTTCGATGCCAACTTCTTCCCCAGGGAAGAGGAGCAACTGCTGGGTCAAGGAGAGGAACTGACGGGCAGACGTGACTCCTCCTTCTGGTGGTGACTGCCTTCACAAACCATCCCCGTGAGTGTGCTTTATGCCCTGCACACTAGAGGAACAGGATTTGGGTCCTCAGTGAAGTGCCTACCGCACCAGCAAGCCTGAGAAGTCAGAGTTCTTTAATGAGGCCACACATGGAAAAGTGATTAAAGCCAGTCGCCGCTCTAGGGCAAGGCCATATCAGGACTCTGGCCTTGACCGTGACGCCTCCTTACTTGTGTCTTGGCCTCTGGCGTCCATAGCTGGTCCTCACTCTCCATCATCCCTTACCAGAAACAACCGTTTAAAACAGCGAAACTGATGAACTTGGAAACCTCATGGAGAGTAGCAGAAACAAAAAAGGGGCTCAAAATCTAAGGAAGAAGGGACATTTGAGAAAAGCAAATTTTCAAGCTCAAAGCCAGCTTAAGCTCATGTAGTCAGTTTATTGGGAAGCCAATATGAAACCACAAAGCCAGGACTAGCCCTGTCCTATTTTAAACGGACTTTCCATTTCCTTTGTCCTGGTCAAAATGTGACTTGGTAAAGATGGAATTGTTTGTGAAACTTCTCTTGTCCTGATTTTTTTTTTTAAATGTCTTTATGAGCTTGTATTTTAGTATAGAAGTATAAAATTTCTTATTAAAAAAAAAAACTAATACAGTTTTCTTTACATGTTTAACTTTAAATATTTACTACTATTTTAGTTTTTTGCTTCCATCCATTTATTTTTACTGCATTATTATTACTAGGTATTTTTGTTTTCTTAAATTTATTTGTTGCTATTACATTGATTGGGGTTTACCTGGTGGCATAGTGGTAAAGAATCTGCCTGCCAATGCAGAAGATGTGGGTTTGATCCCTGGGTTAGGAAGATCTCCTGGAGAAGGAAATGGCAACCTACTCCAGTTTCCTTGCCTAGAAAATCTCATGGACAGAGGAGCCTGGCAGGCTACAGTCTGAAGGGTCACAAAGAGCTGGGCACGACTTAGCTATGAAACAACAACATTACATTTGTTATTAGTAGTAGTAATAGTATTAGCGATAGTAATAGTAGGGGTGGTAATAGATAGATAGCGACAGTAGCAGTAGGTGATTGCAGATGATGATTGCAGCCATGAAATTTAAAGATGCTTACTCCTTGGAAGAAAAGTTATGACCAACCTAGATAGCATATTCAAAAGCAGAGACATTACTTTGCCACCAAAGTCCATCTAGTCAAGGCTATGGTTTTTCCCGTGATCACATATTGATGTGAGAGTTGGACTGTGAAGAAAGCTGAGTGCCGAAGAATTGATGCTTTTGAACTGTAGTGTTGGAGAAGACTCTTGAGGATCCCTTAGACTGTAAGTAATAGATAGCGACAGTAGCAGTAGGGGTGGGGTTGTGTGTTCTAGCTTTGGACCCAAATCCTCATTTGACATCTTATTATACTCAGCTGGACTGGAATGTATTTGGGAGATGAGAAAACTCCTTAGTACAGCTGCATAGTATACATATAATATCTGTTGATTCTAAATCATCCAACCCAGCCCCATAATCCTTAAGTCCTACCCTATCCCATTTTAAAAAGATAAAAAATTAATAGGCACTCATGGCAAACAAATAAAACAACACAAAAGTATGAATGAAAAGTAAAAGTTTCTGTCCTTCCCCCATTACTACCCCCCCAAGTAACTATTATTATCAGTTCCTTACATATTTGGTGTTTATTTACTCAACATATTTAGATAAAATTTTCTCATGGTCAATTGAATAATTTACACACAGAGAGACATTATTGTGTCTTGCTTTTTTCCTTCTCTTGACCATTACATTTTGGTGAATTTTTATCAAACCACAGGCATGTTTTATTTTTAAAATAATTACCTAGTATTTAATTATAATGATGTACACCTTTAAAAAAATTATAAATTATGGGATCACAATGTTCTTCTTGCTTGTGCAAACCTATGTATAGGTTAATTTCTGTTTTTCTTCTTACAGGGGGACTATGGCTGGTACTTGCTTCCCAGGTGAAAGAAGTTTCAATATAGTGGCCAAAGGAGAGAAGCAAGAGAAATATCTACATGCCTAGAAGAGGAAAAGCCAAGTGAGCAAAGGATTCCAAAAGGGAAACCAAGAGCCATGCACAGAAGCGACCAAGAGACGAAAGTCTCAGGGAAGGTTTGCTCCAGTTCAGTTCTACTCATAATCCCTTTCAGTTATTCACCAGCAGCCCAGCCCTTGACACCTCATTGGGCAGCTGGCTCTCCTTGGAGACCTTCTCTATCTTTCCCTTGTGGATAGAGGAGGCCCGGTAGAAGAAGACCTGAGCGCCCCCTAGAGGTTGGAGAGCATAGGCTGAACAAGAGAATGCACATTTCAAAGAGGGATGGGATGGGGAGGGAGGTGGGAGGGGGGTTCAGGAAGGGGAACACATGTACACCCATGGCGGATTCATGTCAATGTATGATAAAACCAATACAATATTGTAAACTAATTAGCCTCCAATTAAAATAAACAACAATTTAAAAAAAAAAAAGAAAAATACACCAGTTAAAACAGCTGGTCACACGCATGCCTCTTCCCTGGTGTCTTGATTCATGTGCTCACATTTTTACGTAATTGCAGTGATGGCCTAGATTCAATTTTGTATTCTGCTTTTTTCTCCCACTTAATATTATATAGTAAATGTTTTTCCATGTGGCTACATAATCTTTCTAATTACCATTTTAATGACTTTATAATACTCCTTCCAGTTCACATACTGTAATTTATTTAAATACTCCTATTGGTGGACATTTAGATTGTTTCCAGACTTTTACTAGTATAGAAACAGGTGCATACAGTATCTGTTGTTTTCTCATTTTTGAATGAGTTTCTTAGATAAAGGGATGAGTCAAAGGGTAGAGTTGATTTCATAGCTCTTGATAAACTTGGTTCTGCTGATTCTGTAAGGAGCAAAACATCTGGCATGATACCAACATACTAATTTGAGTACTTTTTTTTTTTTAACTTCTGCAAATGTAATAACTTAACCTGCCATTGCTTTTTACTTTCTACTAATTATTCTTTACTTTCCATAGAGTCCACTCATGCAACCCTTTGGTTAACCATGTATTCATTTCATACATTTTGAGAACCTAATATCTACCAGGAATTTATTATAGAATCACGTTTCCTTGGTAACATTGCAATTCTTATAGAAAATAGTAGAAAATAGGAACAAAGGATGAAAGGCATCATGTTAATGAACTCATTTTTAAAAACTTTTAAAAGAGAATCATACTTTGCAAAACCCCAGTTATCAAATTTAAGTTAACTATGAATGGGAGAAAATTTGCTAGCACAACGCAGCTCCATGAAATGCATAAATGTGGAATTAAAAGAGAACTGAGATGAACAAAGAGTGCAGAGCTGGATAAAGCCAAGCCTTGTTGGGTGAGTAGTACAGTTCAGTTCAGTCAGTCAAGTCATGTCCGAGTCTTTGCGACCCCATGGACTGCAGCACACCAGGCCTCCCTGTCCATCACCAACTCTCGGAGTTTACTCAAACTCATGTCCATCGGGGTGGTGATGCCATCCAGCCATCTCATCCTTTGCCATCCTCTTCTCCTCCCACCTTCAATCTTTCCAGCAGCAAGGTCTTTTCCAATGAGTCAGTTCTTTGCATCCAATGGCCAAAGTATTGGCATTTCAGCTTCAGCATCAGTCTTTCCAATGAATATTCAGGACTGATTTCCTTTAGAATGGACTGGTTGGATCTCCTTGCAGCCCAAGAGACTCTCAAGAGTCTTCTCCAACACCACAGTTCAAAATAATCAATTCTTTGGCGCTCAGCTTTCTTTATAGTCCAACTCTCACATCCATTCTACTGGAAAAAACATAGCTTTGACTAGACCTTTGTGGGCAAAGTAATGTCTCTGCTTTTTAATATGCTGTCATGGGAAATAGATGGGGAAACAGTGAAAACAGTGTCAGACTTTATTTTGGGGGGGCTCCAAAATCACTGCAGATGATGATTGCAGCCATGAAATTTAAAGATGCTTACTCCTTGGAAGAAAAGTTATGACCAACCTAGATAGCATATTCAAAAGCAGAGACATTACTTTGCCACCAAAGTCCATCTAGTCAAGGCTATGGTTTTTCCCGTGATCACATATTGATGTGAGAGTTGGACTGTGAAGAAAGCTGAGTGCCGAAGAATTGATGCTTTTGAACTGTAGTGTTGGAGAAGACTCTTGAGGATCCCTTAGACTGTAAGGAGATCCAACCAGTCCATTCTGAAGGAGATCAGTCCTGGGATTTCTTTGGAAGGAATGATGCTAAAGCTGAAACTCCAGTACTTTGGCCACCTCATGTGAAGAGTTGACTCAATGGAAAAGACCCTGAGGCTGGGAGGGATTGGGGGTGGGAGGAAAAAGGGAAGAC
Source organism: Neotragus pygmaeus (assembly GCA_006410875.1). Classification (NCBI taxonomy): domain Eukaryota; kingdom Metazoa; phylum Chordata; class Mammalia; order Artiodactyla; family Bovidae; genus Neotragus; species Neotragus pygmaeus. The sequence goes on along the minus strand of SJYV01014018.1, from coordinate 959,384 downwards.
CAAGGATGAGATGGCTGGACGGCATCACGGTCTTGATGGACGTGAGTTTGAGTGAACTCCGGGAGTTGGTGATTCATGGGGTCGCGAAGAGTTGGGCACGACTGAGCGACTGAACTGAACTGAAGGTTGGTCAGAGCTTTTCTTCCAAGCAGCAAGTGTCTTTTAATTTTGTGGCTTCAGTCACCATCTGCAGTGATTTGGGAGCCCAAGAAAAATAAAGTCCCTCACTGTTTCCATTGTTTCCCCATCTATTTGCCATGAAGTGATGGGACTGGATGCCATGATCTTAGTTTTCTGAATGTTGAGTTTTGAGCCAAAAAACAACAACCCGGAACAAAAAACCCAAAGACTTGACAGTAGGGTCTTAGAATCATGGAATTCTAGGTCAGCTTCATACAAGCTATGAGGATTAAAATAATTTCTCTTTTTCCCTTTCTCTCTCTTCTTTAAACTTTTCTTTTAGGTTCCTATTTGACTTGTGGTGCGGGAGAAGACTCTTGAGAGTCCCTTGGACTACAAGGAGATAAATCTATCAATCCTAACGGAAATCAATCCTGAACATTCATTGGAGGAACTGATTCTGAAGTTGGAGCTCCAATACTTTGGCCACTTGATGAGAAGAGCTGACTCACTGGAAAAGACCCTGATGCTGGGAAAGATTGAGGGCAGGAAGAGAAGGGGATGACAGAGGATGAGATGGCTGGATGGCATCATCGACTCAATGGGCATGAGTTTGAGCAAGCTCTGGGAGATGGTGAAGGACTGGAAAGCCAGGTGTGCTGCAACTCATGGGGTCTCAAAGAGTAGGACATGACTGAGCATCTGAACAATGAACATCGACAACTTGACTTTTAAAACTCAGACAAATTGTCACTCATGTAATTTAGTTTCCTAGCCCCCTTCAGGAAAGAAGTCCATTTTATCTGGTCTTCTTGGCCCATTGGTGATATTCCTCTCTTACAGCACCCATTACCTGATGTTGTCTACACTAGAATGTGACATTTTTGGGGAAGGAATCCATAACCTCCTCTTCTTGGTGTTTGCAGCAACCAGCACAGTACCTGATATGTGCTAGTTACTTGGAAATGTTTGTTGAATTTAATGACTTAAATTGAATGTTTCCGTAATTATGGCACATCAACAGGAGGAAATATTATGTGGCAATTAAAAAGTTAATTAGGAAGGCTGCCTAGCTTGGTGGAAAGATGCTTAAGATGTTTCATGTGAACATGCAAAGTGCTATCTGCCTCATGGTTTGGTCAAAAAATTATCAGGCAAGGTGCTAAAAGAGACAAAGAAAAATGAGAAAAAAAAATGCTTATCTCTCAGCAGGTCCTGGCTCAGGTTACACTGAGGGAGATAGGGGTGCAAAAGAGTTATCACGGTGTAAGGGCAATGATGGTAGTACGTGTGAAATGCTGAGTGGGCCAAATCTGTCTGGGGAGGTTGGATGAGAAAGACATAACACTTCATGCGGGCTTGGAGATTCACTAGGAGTCAAATAACAGTATAGCAGAGATGGAATATTCTTAAACAGAACAACATGGGAGAATGAAAAGGCATTGCCTTTTAGAGAAATTGTTAGAAATTTCTGTGGCGGGAGGCAGATGAAACAAGAAGAGAGCATCCATTAAAAAAAAATTATTTGTTTATTTTTGGCTGCTCTGGGTCTTTCTTGCTGTTTGCAAGCTTCCTTCCTCTAGTTGGAGTGAGCAGGGACTCCTCTCTTGTTGAAGTGTGTGGGCTTCTCACTGTGGTGGCTTCTCTTGTTGTGGTGCCTGGGCTCTAGGGCACAGGCTCAGTGCTTGTGATGCATGGGTTTTGTTGCTCCACAGCATGTGGAATCTTTCTGTACCAGGGATCGAACCCATGTCCCCTGCATTAGCAGGCAAACTCTTAACCACTGGACCACCAGGGAAGTCTGAGAGCATAAGGTTGAGTTAAATTGTAGATGCCTTGCTAAGGTGTTTTCATCTTTAACATTGTAGACAGTGGGAGATGGCTCTTTTTTTACGAATGACAATAACCTTGTGCACCATAAAGCATGATCAGAGGGCAAACGCCGAGCGCAAGTATACCAGGGCAGGAGCTGCAGCTACCTGCTTCAGGTGAGAGATGATGCGCTTAATGGTGGGCCTGGAGGAGGGGCAAATTTGACATCCATTCAAAAGGAGAATGGATAAGAACTGTGGGATGTTGGGAGCTGAGTGAAGGGAGGATTTTAGGGTGACTCATGGTGGCAGACAATTTGTAGCAAATATAAAAGGAACAGGTCTGTGGTAAGAATGGTTGGGAATGGGGGAGTAGGGAGATGCTGGGCTGAGATTTTGGATGTGTTGAGTTCTTGGTGCCAGTAGACCTTGCAGAAGGCTGACATGTGGTCAGATAAATGGTTTTAGATTCTTAGGAGATAATTTCTGGCAAAAAGATGTCCGTAAACTGGGTCTAACAAATAATCCCACACCCTCTGTCTCCACGAAAAGCAGGAAGCATGCTACAAATGAAAGTATTTGGACAGTGACTTCAAATCCAGGTTCTCCCACAGCAGCTGTAAGCAAATTACTTAACCTTGTTAAGCTTCAAATTCCTCATCTGCGAATTAGGATAATAACTCTTGTCTCCTAGGGTTGTGTGAGAAAGAGATGAGATAAAGCAAGAAAAACATCTGCAGGAAGGACTTGGTAAGTGTCCATTCCACCCCCACCCACACTCTACCCCTCTCTTCCACAGATTATCTCAGGACAAGGAACTGAAAGAGAAGCATAGTTTCCTTTAAAACAACCATCAGAGAGATTTCTGTCCACTGAAGATTGATTTCTCTGGTGCTGGTCCAGTCTTTGGAGTCACATGTTGGTGAGGTTCAAGGACCAGGTCTTCTCTTGAGTTTGAGCCAGGCTGTTTTCCAAATTCATGAATTATGGACTTTCTCAATACGAGCATCATTGAGGTCTAATCTGTATCAGCTTTCCAATATTGTGGCTTTGTTTTTCTCTCTTCTCTGATAAGAGAGCAAGACTTTTGATTTTCTGCTTCTGACTTTATATATATATATATTTCTATATATATATACATGTATTTTCTGTTTCTGATTATATATATACATATATAAGATCATAAACAAAAATATGTATATACATATATATCAAATTATATATCATATATTAGATATATATAACAGCTATATATCCATTCAATATAGTAATAATACTAATGAAATTATAATATTAGTTTTTTTACTTTGAGGACTTGCTTTATGTTACTACTTTAGGTGCCTCCCTTCTACTAACCCCTGCAACAAACTTATGTGATTCTATAAATTACAAATAACCAAGCTAACAGAGAGAAGTGAAATGACCTGTCCAAAAATGCACAGAATGTAGACGAAAGATCTAAGATTTGAAAGCCAGCCATTTGAAGCCAGAGCCCTTATTTATAACCACTTCCTCTCAGCCAAGAGAGCATTCCCTCTGCCACTCATCACTCAAGGGTGGGAGAAGGGGAGATGGAGAGAGAAGTTAAGAGAGAGAGAGAGACGAGAAGCAAGCAAGTGTTGAGTGTACATGTGTTTTAATTGCTGTTACACATGAATCATAAGTCACTCTTGTTTCTCCATCAAGGGAGGCACAAGGACAAGCAAACAGAATGGCATTTATCTATGATTAAAAAATTATGACCATTTATATGCAAATGAGGGCTGGTCCTCTGCTTCTGGAAGACAAAAGAGGATTATACAGAGTCGTAAATTTGCGGTGTTTCTTCTTTTCTATACACTCCCAGGCCAAGTACAGCATTTCAGCAGCATCTGCCAGGGTGACCGGGAGCAGCTGAACACCCTGGGTTGCTTCAGATCACACAGTGACAACTGCATCACTTTCCTTATGTTGTCTCCTCGGCCTTTAGCTGACAAACTCTCAGTCTTCCTGATCGAATGCTGTCTGTTCTGAGAAGCTTAATGATTTAGTTTCCATCGAGTTAGTCTCTGTAATGGCGTAGCTCATGTTCTTTCATTTATTCATTTAACACCTGCTCGCTGAGCACCTTCTTGGTACCAGGCCATTGTCTTAGGCACAGAAGATCAAGGTTCACCCAAGTCCAGAACAAATGAGTGAAATAAGGTTAGTATTCTCCTGCGGAGCTTCCACTCGATGGGAGAGACAAGTGAATAAATATGTAGGCAGACAAAGGTGGTATAATTTCAGGTAATGATAAGATAAAGCAAATAAACTATGTTAGAACTGGAACTATACGGAAGAGCAAGAGCTGGTCTTCTTGACATTCAGGTTTCTTGGGGCTCTTTGTCCTCATTTGCAGGATATGAGAAGAGAAATTTCTGAGGAAGAGTGTCAGATTTCACTTTAACTAGAGTGGGAAAGGAAATATAGAAGCTCTCACCCCCTCTTTCACCTCTGGGCTTGCATCGTGTCTTCTTTACTTCTCTTCTGCAGGATGATGCATCCTCAAGCTCTGTGGCTTCTGATCTCACCGGGCCCTTCTTGTCCAGGATTCCCTAGGTCCGGTCATTCAGGGATGATCTGGCCAGTTGATCCAACTCTGATGTCTGTGCAGCCTTCACCAGATGGGGCTGACTGGGATCTCCATAATTAAGGAGGGCTTGGCCCTCCAAATTAATCTGGCATTCATCATGGACTTGATTTTTCTGAAGTCCCACTAGAAGCCATGCATTTCTTTAGGACCAGCCTACAAAAACCACCCCCTAAAGATGATTCTTTGCTCATAATTGAAATTCAAGCCTCTGATATTGAGTCAAGAGTTATTTCAGGAAGATCAGAAGCTATGTTGAGGGAATTTTGAAATTATTTCTGGACTGTATCTGACAATGGAATAATAAGTATGAAAAGCGAAGAATATTAGAGAGAGGGAAGCAATATTTCTGAAGTCACGCAGTAAGTAGGAGGAAGCAGGCAAACTGAGAGAGGAAGGAAGGGCCTGGGGCTGGCTGCTGACAGAAGTTGGGGGCTGTGGAAGTGGGGAGACTTTCTGGGTACCCAAGGAGTGAAGTGTCACAGAAGGGATCAGTTCACCTGCATCTGTGACTCACTTTGGTATACCATCTCCTACTTTCTGGGAGCAGACATTGTGCTTTTTAATGATCTAATTCATCTAATCTTCAAAATATTCCTTTGGGAAGAGGTGCAACTAGAACTTGAACTTGAAACTCTCTGAACTCTGTGCTGGAACTCTTGACTGCATTACCTTCTCTTTTGGTTGTGAGTACATTTAAATGAAAGCACTTAGGGTTTAGGGCTTCCCAGGTTGCACTGATGGTAAAGAACCTGCCTGCTAGTTCAGGAGATGTAAGAGACATGGGTTCGATCCCTGGGTCGGGAAGATCCCCTGGAGGAGGGCATGGCAACCCACTCTAGTTCTCTTGCCTGGAGAATCCTATGGACAGGGAAGCCTGGCAGTCTACAGTCCATGGGGTCTTAAAGAGTTAGACATGACTGAAGCGACTTAGTACACATGCATGCACACATATTTTGGGTTTAACAAACTCAGTGGCTTCTCAAGTGTGTATGTGTGATAAATGCTCCAAATATCAATTCTTGTAATAGGGAGAAATCTGCTTTCACTCTATTAACAGCATCACTAACCATTTATTGATTTTTCAAAGGGAAATCAGAAAAAAAAAAGATGCTGCAAATTATGTGCTATTAAGTCCCATTGGAGAGCTGATACACTCACTCCTGTGTTGATGAGAGTGAGTAGAAATATGAAACAAAGAGAATAGAGATCTTGGTGTTTGCAATTGAAAGCTCACAAGTGACAGGAACAGCCAGTTAAGGGCTGCTCTTATACCTTTAAGCAGACTCTTCTTTCCTGAAGACCTAGATGAACTCACATGATGCAGTAGAAAGAGCAAAGATTGAAATCCCTCCTCTCCTGCTAACTGAATGAGTGGCTTGGGGCAAGCAGCTTAACCCCGGTGACCCTCCATTTACTCGTTTGCACTATCTGGATACTAGTAACGACCTCACGAGGTTTTCCCTGAAGACAGAATGATGATACAGAGCATAGCACTGTGCCTGGGACACTCGGAGGGTTGTCATGACCTGTTTGATTCTTCTCATTCTCTTGGACTCTTCTCCATTTGGCAGGATCCCAAGGCCTGCCCTCTCAGTGATGGGACAGAAATAATGGAACCCTGCTTTTAGTCTCTAATTCATGTTATATACGCTGGAAAATGAATCCTTCTGAAGCCTTGCGCTTCGTTTGTATGAAAGATTTATCTTCACCCAGCCGATCCTCGAGTATCCTTTTGAAGTGACATTGGGGGATTCAAGACAGATGGATGAGTATTGGTTTAGATGCAGTTGCGAGGAGACTATGAAATACACAAAGAGTTAAGGTTTTCTCACTGAGAAATTAACAGAATAACAGGATTTTAGAATCCCTGAGGCCAGAAAAAGGAGAGGAACAAACATAAGAGGAGACAAATAATCTAGGGAAAATGGTAAGCATCCAGCATGCTAAGTTTCTCTTGAAAAAGGGACAAAATTGTTTAATATTAAATTTTAAGTGATTTTCAGTGCTATTTAGATAAACAACACACAGAAAAAGTCTGTTGAATGTGAGTTAATATATAAAGTCCTTGGAATGGAACAGCTCCTGGCATGTACTGTTATTATCATTATTAATATTACTTTTGATTTAGGTCATACCTGATTGGTCTAGCGGTTTTCCCTACTTTCTTCAGTTTAAGTCTGAATTTGGTAATAAGGAATTCATGATCTGAGCCACAGTCAGCTCCTGGTCTTGTTTTTGTTGAGAGTATAGAGCTTCTCCATCTTTGGCTGCATAGAATATAATCAATCTGATTTTGGAGTTGACCATCTGGTGATGTCCATGTGTAGAGTCTTCTCTTGTGTGGTTGGAAGAGGGTGTTTGCTATGACCAGTGCATTTTCTTGGCAAAACTCTTATTAGTCTTTGCCCTGCCTCATTCCATACTCCAAGGGAAATTTTGCCTGTTACTCCAGGTGTTTCTTGACTTCCTACTTTAGCATTCCAGTCCCCTATAATGAAAAGGACATCTTTTTTGGGTGTTAGTTCTAAAAGGTCTTGTAGGTCTTNGACTTCACTTCACTTCACTTCAAGACATTATATAGATAGTTCTATTTTCCCAACACAAAAAATAATCTTTTATCTATCTGATTAATGTGATCTAACCCCTTTATCAGCTTCCTTGGTGGCTCAGATGGTAAAGCATCTGCATGCAGTGGGGGAGACCTGGGTTCAATCCCTGGGTTAGGAAGATCTCCTGGAGAAGGAAATGGGAACCCACTCCAGTATTCTTGCCTGGAGAATCCCACAGACAGAGGAGAATGGTAGGCTACAGTCCATGGGGTCGCAAAGAATTAGACACGACTAAGCGAGCTTCACAACCCCTTCATAGACTGAGCTCCCTGTAGCCAGAAACCATGCTTTCTGTTTTTAATCATGAACACCTAGGACAGAGCCAAGCAATTAGCAGATATACACCACATGTTTATTCCACACATAAATTAATGAATGTTACTGAATAATTTATCCAAGGCCAAAAGAAGAACTTAAACCTAACCCCTGTCTTCTTATTTAAAATTGCATTATTTTTATTGTACCTTATTCTCTTGTTTAAATATCAAGCTCTGCCTTGATTTTTGCCTTTAGAATTTGATCATGTGTTTGCACTTCCTCAGACTACTGATGAATATGAAATAAGGCACTTTCAAGAACACACACACACATATTCACAGACAACTGAGAAAGTTTACCACTGATAGACCAAGACTAAGGGAATTGATAAAGAAATGCTCTTTAAGAAAAAATGAAGTATTCTGGAGGAATCTTTGAAGTAAGATGCCATAGTGAACAAATAAAGTGACAGATATAAATATAAACAATATAAAAAATGATTGCCTCCATACACTAATAATAACATTTAATGTGTGTATTTAAAAGGGCAAGGTTTAAACAGTGAGCAAGAGCAGTATTTAAATTGAGAGGGCAGTGGCTGAACTATGAGTTCTAAGATTCTTCTATTAGTTACAAGGAAGGTTCATATTTCCTTCTGAGAGGAATCCTGGGCCTGAGGTTAGGTTTCTAGGGGAAGGTTGGCATTTGATTAGTGATGTCTGCATGAATGTGGCAGTAATAGTCACAATTCATGTGCAGCAGATTTATCTATCATTCCTGGTCTAAGTGATTTATTCTCATGGAATGGAGCTTTGCCTTTATTGAGGGGATGAGAAGGGTTTGAGCCAATTTAAAGACACAGAGCTGCAATTTTACCTTCCTTCATCCTCAGTGATCTGCCTGTATATTGGCAGGAGTTTGATCTGACTGGTGAACAGGATTCACAAATGACCCACAGGTAAATATCTCCTTTGAGAAGTAGGAAATCATGACCTCATCTTCATTTGAGCCTCTGCTTATGAAAACCAGGGATTCATAGACTTCTGTAGCTTGACCTCAAATCCCTCAGTGTGCAAATTCTCCTCTAACTCCATCCAGGGAAATGGGACGGAAAGAAATCCTTGGAATAGAAGAGCAAAAGGGAAGGGTAAGAAATGGCAAGGGAATCAGATAATGTAAATCAAGGCACGAGGAGGGGGGTGGACTTGAAATAAAAACTGACTTGGGAGAAGGGTAAAGGGAGGGAGAGAGTGCCCAGGAATTATTGATTAGATCCCTGGGGGTGACATACATCAGCTCTTGATTAGGTGTGAGAAGCTGACAGGCTTGAATTGCTTACAACTAATTAATGGCTGTGAGATGCTTTGAAATCCTGGGATGAAAGCTAAAGGCTCTGCCTACAAAAATGAGACGGCATCCATGATTTAAGCTGTTCACTGGTTCTGTGGATCCTCAGTGCTGGGAGGAGCCTGCTCCGTTGGCATCCTGACACTGTTTGTAGTTTGCTCCTGAGGGTGGCAATTGCCTTCCTTTTCTGTTGTCCTGCCCCCCTCTCCGCCCCCCACCATTTCTCAGACTCCTTGGGGAGAGAGCTCAGTGTCTCCTGCTTCACTGAAAGAGCATGGGTCTTCAGGATGCTCCAATATCAGATCCCCAGTCTATTGAGGATTTGTCCATTTTTCTGGTTTTAATTCATTGTTTTCACTTGTCCCCCCTCCCCCAACTCAATCCTGGTGTCTCCCCTGTTTCAGTTAGAAGACCATCTATTTCAGTCACTGGCAAGCCATGTAGTTCTTAAGGAAGCTCTGATCTTCTGAGCTAGTGGGGTGGGGAGAGTGCTGCCAATCTGATGTCAGATTAATGGCCAAAAGTTTCCCTGATCAATGTGGTTGAGTGGCAGGATGGCTAGTCCTGTTTTCTCCACAAGCCAGTGAACAGAGGTGTCTCAGACCCAGCCTGGATGTTAATTTCTCACTGGCTGTGGGTTGCTAAGTTGGTTCAGTCATGTCCGACTCTGTGCGATCCCATAGATGGCAGACCACTAGGCTCCCCCGTCCCTAGGATTCTCCAGGCAAACACTGGAGTGGGTTGCCATTTCCTTCTCCAGTGCATAAAAGTGAAAAGTGAAAGTGAAGTCACTCAGTCATGTCTGAATCCTAGCGACTCCATGGACTGCAGCCTACCAGGCTCCTCCATCCATGGGATTTTCCAGGCAAGAGTACTGGAGTGGGTTGCCATTCCCTTCTCCAGCTGTGGGTTGAGGCCAGCCCAAATAGCTACAGAGCAGTGGGGATGGGAGAAGATTTCTCTATGTTTCAGAGCGTCCGTTTCTGTTTTTGCACATACCAATCTGAAAACAGCCTCCTCAGGGAAATTCTGCAGTAAATTTATCTGCAATGAAGACAGGGCAACACAGCAGGGTTTGCCGTAACTTTCTGGGGGAAATTAGCATGAACTATAGCTGCTTTCAGGACAAGAGGACAGGCAACAGGCAGGGAGATGCCAGATAGGCAATAAAGTGAGGATAAAAGGGAAAGCTTGTGCATGGGTTTCTGAATTCCAGTGTGAGAGAATTCCAGTGAGAAAGTGCTAGTCTGTCTTCAGACCTGTTCAGATGATGGGGAACCTTATGCACATCTGGTCAAAACCACAAGCACCTGAAGGACTTTACATACAACCAGGGAAATATACGTCTCTGTATAATGTCCCATATACCTGCAGAAACTATAACACAGCTGGGGAAATCTCTATAAATCTAGAGTGCACGTGCATGCTAAGTTGCTTCAGTCATGTCCAGCTCTTTGCAGCACTATGGACTGTAGCCCACTAGGCTCCTCTGTCCATGAGATTTTCCCACGGGTAATATGGCAAGAATACTGGAGTGGGTTGCCATTTCTTCCTCCAGGAGATCTTCCCAGCCCAGGGATTGAACCCGCATCTCTTATGTCTCCTACATAGGCAGGTGGGTTCTTTACCACTAGTGCCATCTTAGAAACCCTTAAATCTGGAGAACCATGAACAAAATTGGGGAATCTTTACATCTTTGTAGCCAAGAGCAGAATACAAGGCTCACAAAAGCAACCCTAGTTACCTGCTTGACACAGCTAAACAATACTTTCTCACAGCTGCTTATTTCAATGCTGGTACACACTGTGAAGAATGCTAAGCCATCTGCATTACCTAAGATGGGGGAGAGGCTCTAAAAACTTTGTTATCCATCAGTACTACCTGGGAAGGTTGTTAGAAATACATGTGCCAAGCTATCACCTTCAACTATTGAACCAGATCTTTAGCACTGAGATTGAGGGAAGAATATTTGTAACCTATGAGCTTCCTGCATGACAATATGGGTTGAATCCTTGGGTCAGGAAGATCTTTTGGAGAAGGAAATGGCATCTCACTCCAGTATTTTGCCTGGGAAATCCCACAGACAGAGGAGCCTGGTGGGCTACCGTCAATGGGGCTCACAAAAGAGTCAGACATGGCTGAGCAACTAAACTGCAACAGCACAAAAGCGCAGCAAAGTTCGAGAAGTTCTTCACGCTTGCGTCTGTTTTGAGGAAGATAGCTGCCTCATTTTTCTTCAGCGGATTTTACAATCAGAGAGAAATTGATGGAGAGACAGAACCCGGATGACTTCCCAGTTTGTCGTAGTGGAGTCAGATTCCCTGGTCTCCCTGACGATCCCCCTGTCCTCTCTCCTTAGGACACCGTCTCCTAGGGTATATAACACACAAAGTCCCAAATCAAATCACGAAAGGAATAAAACAGAGGAGCAGTGCTTGGAAACGCCACAAAAAATTAACTAAAGCATATTGAACCTGTCATCCATGTGTGATGCAACCCTCTGGCATCAGGGTGCAACCCTTGAAATCTGGCATCAGTCTCTTCCAAATCTACCAGCGACAGTCTTGTGCTAAAGCCAGATTTTATTTTTTTAATCTTTCAGAATTGTTTGTTGATGTCGACTCTCTTGACAGCAGTCTGACTTTGGGCTTTTGTAATGCTCATTGATTGATTTGGGGGTTCCTCAGTACCTGAACCCTATGTGTGTTTCTCAGTTTAAATTTCAAGATTTCCCAGTAATTCCCTGAGTTAGCCGGGGTTTTTTCCATAAATCCATTGTTTTCTCACATCAACCAGAGTTGGATTCTGTCACTTACGAATAAAATTCTTGACTAACATATCTTCCACACCCTCACATTCTTGGTTTTATTCCTATTCTTCTGTCCCTTCTTTCTCAGACTCATCTGGGTGTTCCCCTAATCATCCTTGCTCTTTAGTTGCTGAGTTGTGTGGGACTCTCCTGGGACTCTGTGGACTATAGACCTCCAGGCTCCTCTGTCCATGGGATTCTCCAGGCAAGAATACTGGAGGGGGTTGTCATTTCCTTTTTCAGGGGATCTTTGCAAACCAGAGATTGAACCCAGGTCTCCTGCATTGCAGGCAGATTCTTGACCTTCTGAGTCACTAGTGAAGCCCACTAGAAAGTCCAAATAGAGACAAAAATAATACCATATAGAACACTCTTGTGCAGGTACCATACTACCTTCTTTTGCAGAGATTACTCCATTTTGTTCTCAAATCTTTTGAGAATCTATGCTTATCATTTTTACTTTATATTAAAGAAGCTTTAACTTAGTAGTTAGTCAATGTTGTCATTATCTTTCAAGATGAGGGTCTGAGGCTTGAGCTCAGGTCTGCCTGATGTCAAAACTGCCTAGCATAAACTCTTCCACAGTGAATGAAGAGTCAAAAAAAAAAAAAAAAGAAGAAGAAGAAAGAAAAGAAAAACTAAGCTCACCATTATCTCCTTTTTGTCTAGGAAGACACAGATGGAAGCAAGTCTAGTTCAACTTGTCCTAGGAGTGAATGTCACATAATGTAGGCAAAGAAACTGATCAACCAAAATAAAAATTTTGATTTTTTTAACCAATAGATCATTTTATACAACACTTTACTAACAGGGTGCTTCTATTCTGGGAATAAAGATTTACAAAGATGAATATGTAATTAGAAAATTGAATTTACAGTAACATCTAGCATTTGTTACCTTCCTAAAGAGCTTTTGCATATAGCCGCTCATTTAGAGGATCCACTAAAAGGGTTCAGATAATTCAGTTTGCAAATGCAGGGACCAGGAGGTGATTTTACAAGTATTCAAATACACTCAAGTTTCTGACAAAAGAAAAGAATGACACATTTACTTCTTGGGTTGGAATTCCATCACAGGAGGCCTCCAGTGTGCAGGTCCTGTCATTTACATGAATTATCCCACTTCATTTGGCAATAACTTGGTGACACAGGCATTATTATCTAACCCTCAGGTCATCCCCACTGTGAGGTGTCAAACTTTAATTAGATCCTTTTTGGAGCTTCTAGGAAAATATGCTTTACTAAAAAAGCAGCAACCTCCATTGCTCACCATTAGCATCTATGCAAGCCTTGCAAACACAGTTGGGAGGGATTTACAAAGCAGGATATAAATAAGATAAAATAGATTTTAAATCCTCATGAAAATGACCATTTTTCTCTGGGAGGATGGGTATCGTCATAGAACTAACAACTGAAGGAATGGAAAGAGAGGCCCTGTGGGTCTGCTGCTCTGGGAGAGAAAATAAAGCTCAGAAAGGTTGGTGAAATTGCCAAGGGTCACATGGGTAGAAAACGGAAAATTTGAGACTGAAACTTTGATCTTCTCATGGACTTCAGTAGCTGCCTCACAGTAATGGATTTTGATATATTGGAGTGTTTAATCTAATCAAATTGGAATTTTGAGCAAATCCATGTCTGATGAGGACTCCTATGAATCAGAAAAGGGGGTGATGTGAGGGAAGAAACCTCATTCCTACCATGCACAACTCAAAGAGAATAGAGATAATTATTAGGAGGCAAGAGAGCAAAATGATAGACACCACAGGTCAATAAAGAAGGGACAAGGCAGAGTAAAGAGAAACTGTTTTCTTTGCATTTCTATCACTGGTATCGTGAGCGAGTTGAGTGATTGTTGCTCAGCCCCGTCCAACACTGCAACCCCATGGACTGTAGCCTACCAGGCTCCTCCGATCATGGGCTTCTCCAGGCAAGAATACTGGAGTGTGTTGCCATTTCCTCCTTCAGGACACAGATACCATAGAGTAATACAACCAGGCTAGTTCAAAAAAACATGACTCTGCTATTTCAGAGTTCTGGAGGTCAGAGGTTTAAAGTCAAGGTGTTAGCCAGACTGTGTTCCCTCTGGAGGCTTCAGAAGAATTCATCTTCTTGCCTTTCCAGTTTTTAGTGCCTGGCCTATATCCCTTAGCTCCTGGCCACTTCCTTCATCCTGAGAGACAAAAACAGTGCATCTCTCTTCGATCTTAGCTGGGAAAGATTTTTTGCTTTTAGGGACTCATGTGATTTGCTTGGATTAATTTAAATACTCCAGGATCATCTTCCATCTCTAGATCCATAAGCCTGAGCACATCTACAAGCCATTTGCTCTCTCAGTTCACATGTTTGTAGGTTCCAGGTATTAGACTTTGGGAATCCCTGAGAGGCCCTTATTCTGTCTACCACATACATAAGTAGGGCCTGAGAAAATTGGAAAATGGAAAGGGCAGGTACTGTTTGACCCTATAGAAGTGAAAGGAAGGAAAACAGGGGGAGATGGAGGAAAATATGAGGCAGTGCTGGGGTCCAGCCCCGGTGGATCCAGGGAATTCGAAGGTGGGGACAGAGTCGGCATCCTTGGAAAAATACATGTTTAATTACAGATATATAGAGAGATTAGAAACGGATAGTGTAGTAGGAAAATTAGTGGAGAAAAAGTGGCTGAATAACTTGGTTCACATGGAATAGCATCCATGCTCCAGATGGGAATTCAGCCAGAAAAACAGGGAGCAAGAAAGAACGACATGGGGTTTTACAACATCTGGCCATGAGGCCTGCTGACATTTACAACCCTTTCTTTCTGATAACCAAAAAACTTATTTTTTCCAAGGGTGTTTTGTCTTAAACCAGGCACCCCCCTCCAAATAAAGTTGCATTCCTATAGGGTGAGGGTGTAGTGAGTTACAATCAAGAAAGAAATTTATTTAACCCAAGCTTAACATGATTAATCTTAAAGGTTAATACTTATTTCTCCTATATGCTAGTTATATTTATTATAAAGGCAGGGAATATGGAGATTTAACAGCAAACATCATCCAACAAATAAAAATCCTTTCACCAATATTCCGCTTAAGATCTGTTTAGTCTTAAGATAGTGATAAAGTTACATTTTTACATAGCAAGGACACAGTGATTTATAACAAAGTACAGTGGTCTATAACAAAAGAGAAAATTCATTAACTCAAAAAGTCTAGTATTGCTAACATCAAAAACTACTATATTTCCTTTTCTATATTCCAAATACATTGATTAATATATTCCCAGGTGCCTAAGGATATGGAGGCCTGGCGGCAATCATTGACTCAACAATGAGAAAAGCCCTATGCTAATTAAGACTTTCAAAATACTCCAAAATTCTGTGCTGTTTATGGTTGAGAGGTAGTAAACAATCATAGTGGCAGGAGTATGGATAATCCTGTCACACAAGCTAGTCTGCCAACAGAGAGGTTTGACCTGAGACACCCTTGTCACACCCAGGGCAGGGAATTAGCAGTAATTATTGGCACAACAAATGAAAAAACCCTTCACCAATATAATTCCTAACCAACCCACTATACTAATAATTTCTAACTTCCCAAAAGAATTTGCCTTTAGTAAGTCTAAAACATCTCGTGCCTCTCATGGTTGGGGGGCTGTTGTGGCCGGACGAACCTATACAGGCAGGCTAGATAACCTTCAGAGTTCGTAAGTTGAAACACTCTTGTCACGCCCAGGAATTTTTATTAACTTGGAGCTGCAAGTTAACTCCTTCTCCGAGAGAAATGGTTATGGGGGAGAGCCCCCCGTAAAGTACTCTGGTTTTGGGGTAGATGCTCGGGAACAGGGGATTTCCTGAGGCTTGATCACGCCTTTGCGTATGCCAAGCTTCCTTCCTCATGACCTTTGCCATGGGCGGAGTTCCTCACGCTGGCCTCCAGCAAGGCAGGACAAGGTGGATGGACACATTTGATAGAGCTAAAATGGGCCAAAGCAGGGGTGGATCCATGTTCTGTAGGACTGGAGGTTAAGTACATTTTTGAAGCCCTCTAAGAAAGAGGATAAATGAACGTTAATGAAACTCACTAAGGTCCATTCCAGGGCCTTGGAAGAGGCTGCTGCATATGAAGTTTCTGGGAGCTTAAGTTTCATGAGCATTACAGCAAAGTCACCTCTGAGCCAGGGATGGTGGCAGGCACTCTGCAGATAAGATCTTAACTTACCCTCTGCACCATTGGAAAACCTGACAAGTGATACAGCAGGAACCCAGAACCAGGCTATGGGTGTTGGCAGCACATCTATCATGTCCTGCTACCCACCTAAGAATGGAGCAGAGATCTCCAACCCACCAACGAGCTCCCTTACTCATGTATGTTCACACCAAGTCATCGTTTTTTTGTTTTGTTTTTTTGTTTTCCTAAATTTTGCAATTATCTTGAAACACATACTCAAGCAACATTCCCTATTGCAGAGGTGGGGAATGAGATAGAGGCTCAGAGCTCAGCTATGAAGTGGGAAGATGAAACTCCAACAAGGAATTCAAGGCCAAAGCCCCCGGGAGCCCACAGGAAGCCTGGCTGTCAGTAGAACCTCGGCAGTCCGGACCTTTCCCATTGGCCTTTTCTTATTACCATGCAATCTTTTCTTGAATGTTCTTCCTTTTATCTCTATCTCTTCCTATTCATCAGACTGCCCCTGATTACTTGGTATTTATATATTCCCAGTTTGAAGCAGGGATATTTTGTTAGGCCTGATACATTATTAAGAGTTAAAAACAAACATCCCTGACTCCAAAGCTGAACTTTACCTATTGCCACATTTTACCTCAATTCTGACTTTTACTTCTTACTTTGAACCTCAATCTGGCTTCTTAAAACAGGATTATGCTCTAGAATCTGATGGAAGGAAAACATGGGATGAACTTTACAGATAGAGTTTTCAAAATTTTTAATCATTTATTTATTATTTACTTATTTAGCCCAATGTATCCAAAATGGTATCATTTCAACAAGTAATCTACGTAATGATGGAGATATTTTACTTTTTTGGGGTGCTGAATCTTACAAATCTGGTGTGTATTTTATGCTTCTAGCACACCTTGATTAGAGCTAGGCATATTTCAAGTGTCCAGTCTTGATCTGTGACTAGTGACTGCTAGATGGAACAGCACTGATTTAAAGATTTGACAGATTCAGGCTTGGGGTGTGTGTGTTTGTCAGGATATAAGGAATGCCTGGTTGCCTCTTTTGGGCGATGTCAACAGCCATTTATGATCATTGTTTAGATGTATTAATTCACTAGGGCTTGCAAAGTGGTGATATTTCATCCTTCGACCTTCATTTATTATCTACAATACTGCTCTAAAGACATATACCCCAACCTCGACCTGAAATAACAGTTCACATAGGAAAAGAGCAGGATAAATAGTATTTGATCTCTGTCCTTTATTTACCACTTTGTAAAAGCAGATGCAGTTTTTGTAGCTCTCCTTAGAGTGTGGGGCGCAGGTGAGGGCTGGGCTGGAGGTGAGGGAGAGAAACCAGGTGAGAGTGGGGTGATTGGAGGCTCAGGAATGATGGGGGTGGGGCAGAATGGAAGAGGGAGAGGGTCTGTTCAGTGTGGGGTGAGAGGTGTGGAATAGCTCCAAGAGGACTATCCCATGATTATCAGCATTAAAGATAAGAAAAATACTGTATATTCACTGTGGTTGAGTAGACCAGGTATTTTCTTTATCCCAAGCCGGGAAGGAAGGATCTCATTATCTTCCACTCGCAAGTCCACAACTAGAAGGAAGGAAGCAAAAGGCATTGCGTTTCAGGCTCCCTTGGGGAGACAGTTCTGGATTTTCACTGAGGGAAAGGGCTAGAGACTGGGACTTTGAGTCGAGGATGGCGTAGCTGTAGCTTCAGATCAAAAGGTCAGTTTGTGAGTTAGGAAAAAGTTGGTAACCGAGGATATCCACGAGAGCCAGAGACCCAGGCCCTAGTGCACACAGTGCCCTTATCAGAGACCTCAGTGGAGTACGGAGAAAACTGGACACCAAGACCCACGGTCTTTAACCAAGACTCTGTGACTGGCCTGTGGTCGGTGGGAGGGCCCTATGCGGAGATGGAGGTTCAAGACAGCAGGAGGTGAAGGCTAACAGTAGTGGTACGAACCTTGGATTAACAATTTAAGGCCCTGATCCCTTTTTCCAGATAACTTCTAAGTGTTAGGATTTCTGTTTTCCACAGTTGTTAACAGCACAGATTCTAGAACAAAAACTCCTGGGTTCAATATCAGCTTTTCTGTTTACCCTGTAGGCTTAGCCTGAAAACCTCTTGTGACCCCTTATCTAGCAAAACAGACAAAAATAATAGTACTTCACAAGGTGATTCTGATGATAAGTGAGTTTATAGTGATAATACAGTGTAGTGTCTGAAACTTAGCAAGTGCTATGAGTTTATCATATTTCATTAATTATGATACAATAATAATATTAATATTATCACTTCATGACCTTGAGGAGATGAAAGTGTCACTAAACATAACAGACATTGATGTGTCTTTTTGACATATTGAAGCTAGGTTTAATTTAATTTGGAAAACAATGTAATTAGCTTTTGTCTCTGGCAATTGTGGATTAAATTCAAGGCACTACAGCACATTATCTGGCTACAAAGCACCATTTATATAGTTTGCTCCCACGTCAGAACTGCAGGGTTAAAACTGTTCCTTCAGAATGCTCTAATCTGTGCACCAAAATATCTCAGGGGCCATCACTGGAGTCTGGGGAAGGGGAACATCCTGATGATTCAAAAATGTTTTTAGAAAAAGAATATTGTGTGTGTGTTGGAGTGGGGGTGTGGTAAGATTGAAGGTGGAGTGAAAGTGGGAAGACATCATGTACTACAAGATAGAAGGAGTGAGTCTGAAATGTACAGAAGTTTGGGAAAAAATTGTGGGATTCTAAGAATGGTTTCATGCCCAGGAGATTGCAGTGTGAGGGGGTGGAAGAAGAGCTCTAGGATTTCCATCGTGCGGTTGACAAGTAGAAGCGTTCACTGCAAAATCACGACTTAGGAAGTGGCTCTTGTGGAGCCTGGCCTCACAGCTGACTTTTACAAGGTCTTTGGAGAATTCCATTTTTGACACTAGTTTTTAATAATATATGGATGAAAGGGTAAAGGACCAAGACAATGCCACCAGGGGGTACTAACAGTGGTATTTTAAAAGGACAGAAAGAAGGTCTTAACAAATGGAGGCAGAGGGCTCTGATTCACAGAGATAAATTCCCCATCTGCCCCGCCCTGGGCTCTGCAGGAAGACAGGAGAGTGATGGGGCCTTGGTTTGTGCACAGTATGAACCCCATTTCCCCTGCCCTTCCTCTGCAGCCTCACCTTCCCTCAGCTGGAGCTAGAGCGGCTTAGAGCTGAGTGTCTAATACACAGTCTCAGTTTGCTTATATCTATTACTTGGAATCAGTAAACGATGATAGATCCAGTTTGGGGATGAGCCTTAGACACAGTTGTTTGTTGTTGTTAAGTCACTAAGTCATGTCTGATTCTTTGTGACACTATGTACTATAGCCCACCAAGCTTCTCTGTCTGTGGGATTTCCCAAGCAAGAATACTGGAGTGGGTTGCCATTTCCTTCCCCCAGGAGATCTTCCCAACCCAGGGATTGAACCCACAACTCCTTCATTGGCAGGCAGACTCTTTACTGCTGAGCCATCAGGGAAGCCAGCCTTAGGCATTACTGGTACACAGGTGCCTGGTGGTGAAGTCCATAGGGTTGGGAGTCTGTCCAGTGTCCCTGTTTGGTACTCTAGTCTTTTATCATAGTCAGTCATTTGTAGGGATGTTAACTCCTTACCAGCCCTTGCCAGTGTTCTCAGTAATTGTCCCAATATTCTTGGGACAACATCGGTAAGCCAATCTTCTTGGCTATCGTCTTGAATTCTGCTGGGAATACAGTATCCATCTGGAGCCAAAAGACACTGCCTAGTGATCTAATGCATTTGTTTATAGAAACCTGCCACATCCTCAAAGGGATACTTGTCTAACCCCTGACTTGGCTGACATATTTGGAGGCTCTGTCCAGCTGAATGGTCCTACCCCTAGGAGTCTTGGCTTTGCTACTTCTGTACCTGCCCCAATCTCTCCTGCATGTGGGACTCTTACTTGTTATCAGTGCCCTGGAATTTCATTTGCTTTCTGGTCTTTCTGAAATCTAGGATGCAAATGTAGTTTATTTTCCTCCATGCTCCTCATTCAAAGGTTTCTAAGACCACTATCTCCCCCTTCCTCCTAGGAAAGGATGCAGCATCCAGTGAGTGTTTGCTGAGTGCATGAATGAATGAACATTGAATGAATGAATGAATATTGAATGGATAGATTAGGGGAGTTGATGGAAAATCAATTTGATCAACAGGCCAAAGAAGAAGGTGAAGTAAAATATACTAAAAACATTAAAAAACAAAAACTAAACAAAATTGCATGATTTTAATTCCTTCCAGACTTTGAATTGAGAAAATATACAGCAATGATTTTTAAACCTCTGTAGCACTTCCCAGGGAACAGAAAGTACTCACAGCCAAAACAACAGCTTACAAAGGATGGCATCCAGTGACCAAGTCCTTTCACTCTTTCCCCAAATTTATAGTCTGAAATTCACTGTACCCTCTCTGAGAACTTTCTATTTCTCCCATACCCCAAACTTCTGTGGGTGGGTAAGAACTTGCAAAAAATGCGGTGAACTGTGAGAGGATACTCAGAGGATTTTTGCCTACCCTATGGAAAATATTCAGCTATAAGATGAAAGGGGAGAAGTGTCCTTGAGTATTTCAGGTAGATGAAGAGAGGAGGAGTAAGGGTCCTGGGGCAGGAGGAAACATCATGGTGGGTCTTAGTACAGAGAATGAGGAAAGGGTTAGAACAGCACCCATGGGCTAGTTCTTATGGGACCTATTAACCTCTGTCCATGGATGAATTTTAAGCAAGGAGGAGGGTTGGCAGATATTTCCATGGTTAACTGGGCATGTAGAAACTCACTCTCTGCTGTTTAGAAATGGATTGGTCAGGGTACTCTGCAATTACAGAGAAGGGTGATCATCTAGGCCAGAAATAAGTGATCTTAGTGAGTGTGGACGGAGAAGGCAACGGCACCCCACTCCAGTACTCTTGCCCGGAAAATCCCATGGATGGAGGAGCCTGGTAGGCCACAGTTCATGGGGTTGCGAAGAGTCGGTCAGGACTGAACGACTTGAGTTTCACTTTTCACTTTCATGCATTGGAGAAGGAAATGGCAACCCACTCCAGTGTTCTTGCCTGGGGAATCCCAGGGATGGAGGAGCCTGGTGGGCTGCCGTCTATGGGGTCGCACAGAGTTGGACACGACTGAAGTGACTTAGCAGCAGCAGCAGCAGCAACAATGAGTGTGGAGAGGCAGAGATAGAAACACACCAGAGCGTAATCAGAAGGTAGAACGGACAGGATGGTGGGGGGAAGGAAAAGGGTGTTCAGAGACTGTGGACATGAGGTTTTCAGAGAAGACGGAGAAATGAAGCCAGAGGGGGAGGCAGCGTGAGATCTTAGAGTACCTTGCTTGCCATGCTAAGATGTTTGAACTTTATCCTGTAGGCAACAGGGAGCCATTTAAAGGTTTAGACCAGAAAGTGATTTGCATATTGGAAAGGTCACTCTGACAGGGTACAGAGGATAGAGAGCAAGAATGCAGAGCCAGGGAGACCTGCTAGCAGAGGCTTATAATTGTCTGAGTGCGGAATGGCAAGTGTCTACATTATGGCAGGAGTGAGCAGATGGAGACAAGAGACCGAGAGCAGCANAGAGAGCAGTACTAGACTCAATATGGGATGTGTTTATTGCTGAAGGGTTAAAATGCTGCTGAGAATAAAGGAGGATCTGAGTTTGGGTTCTCAGCAAATATGCAGTAAATGTGAATATTATATTGAGAGTTACAATCTGAACCAATTTTCACCAGTTTTCATCTTTTGGGCTATTCCTTTTTTATCACTAGAAAACTTTCCCTTACAGACTTGATGCATTCCTGTTACAGGGCAGGAGAGCAGGGCCTGGGCTAGGTATTCCATGAGAAGGCACCTAAGGCATATTCAAAGAACTTCTGCCATCCGAAGTCCAGTTCATCTAGCAGGTTTTAGGAAAGGTTTGAATATCCTCTCAGTGTTCAGGCTGTCTGTTAGTAGCCATTTGGCAAACGTCAAAGCAGGAAGCAACCCAATGGTTCAGGGAATGTGCTTATTTTCACTCATACTGTGTTTTGTCAGGCAACATAAATAGGAAAATGTTATGCATAATTGCAAGACAAGCCTTTTAGTATCATTGTCACATATGTGACCAGCTTCAATTAATAGTTTTATGGCAAAATGCTCAATAGGCATTTAAGACTCCTGATAAAACTTAACTGGCATCATAAACTCAGATTAAATATTGGGGAATGGGATCTGAGGAAACCTGAGTTTAGAAGTTGGGAATTCAGTAGAGCAGAGTTACTGGAAGCTTGGTATTTGCTTTCTGGGTTTGAAGCCTGTACTAGGGGATCTGGGACACCAGAGTTTGAGTAGGACCACCTGCAGCTGGAATGTGATCTTGATCTACCTATGTACTCTTTGTCAAAGTCAAGGTGAGTTACAGTGTCTAGGCTGGATATGGGTAAAGACAGAGAGGTTAACAGTTGTGTAGGGGTCAGCAACCGGGTTATCCAGAAGCAGACATCAAGACAGAGGTTGGTATGCAAGGGGTTTATTCAAGAGTAACACCTGTGAAAGAAAAGAAGGACACAGGCTGGAGTAGAGGGAAAAGTCAAACTACCATGTAGACTTGACTAAGTCTTGGCCAACCCAGCAGAGAGCTCTGGAGTGAGTATTGTCCACCAGCATGTAACACATTGGACCCAGATGGTCAAATCTTTATTTTCTGACCTTGCCCTGTTGCTGAATTCAGGCTGCCCTGGGAAGAGGGGCTGGAGCTAGGGCAAGGCAGCATGCTGCAGTGGAAGCAGACCCTGAAGAAGACTACAACTGGAAGTTCTCTGCTGACTGTGCTCCCTGCAGCTGGACAGCAAGTCTTTCCTCAGAGAGGGATCTGGAGCACCTTCACGTTCATACAAAACATCAAAGAGGGAGATGATTCAGTTATTGAAGCTTTAGTATGCTCTTAGAGGTGGGCTTCCCTGGTGGCTCATGGTAAAGAATATGCCTGCAATGCAACAGCTGCAGGAGATCTGGGTTTGGTCCCTGGGTCAGGAAGATCCCCTGGAGGAGTGCACAGCAACCCACTCCAGTATTTTCACCTGAAGAATCCCAAGGGCAGAGGAACCTGATGGACTCTTATGGTCCGAGGGTCAGACAGGACTGAAGCGACTCTCTTCATTTATAAAATGGGGTGTTGTGAAAATTGCTTTTATAATTGTATTTGAAAAACTGCTGCTTTGTACTTGGTCCTATTAGAGAAACAAGTTCAAATTTTGAAATCACTTTGCAGCAGTGTCATCAAACGTGTCAATGTATGGCAAAACCAATACAGTATTATAAAATAAAATAAAGTAAAAATTAAAAAAAAAAAAAAAACTGGTTCCAATGCAAAATCTAGTATTAGCCTTCTCAAATTCATACTCAAATACCACAAAGCACTTCTCCCACAGTGGAGAAAGTGTACATTTAAACAAGAATTAGGGTTTTGAGCTTCTCTGTGCTCTTAAAGTTCCTAGGTACATGGAGGAGATAAAGAGAGAGAGGAAGGATGAGGGCTTTGCTTTGGTAGGTGAGCAAAATGCTTACCAAGAGAATGACTTGGTAGTCAGAGAAGACAGTCTTCACAGCTCTGAGTGCTGTAGAAAGTGATAGGGTCTCCAAGTTAACACACATTTTGAGCTTACTGTTCTAGATGGCTCGATGTCTGCTTTCTCCACCTGAGGCAAAGACACACGATTGGAGTCTCATAAAATCCATCTGTCTCTTTTCTGTTTTCTTTTTACTCTTTGTTAATTTCTTCACATGGGCCTTATAGTTTGTATGGGGAAAGTCTGTGTGGGGAGATGTTACCAGGCACAAAGTTTCAAGTTTCTTGTGGTTGTGGTAAGTTAGTCCCACATCACCCATTGGCCTTGTTGTCGTTCAGATCTGGGACTGGATTAGCTTTGCCACTGCTTCAACTCCTGTTGATTCAGCCCGATCCTTCTGCCAGGATGGGTATCTGGCATGAGCATGGAGTTGGTAAAATGAGCTCTGAGTGGGATCGCGTGAGTATGCTAATGGAGACGATGGGAGGGGATGATTACAAGGGATGTGGGTGTTGTGTAATTGGAAACATTGTTGGAGGAATAGTCATTGGGATTTTTGTACAGATGGATGGGTAGAAGGTGGTTTTTGAAAATCATAGACACTTCCAGACTCTTGTTAATGTGATCTTTTTTTTTTTTTTTTCCTTCAAGTACAGGGGACATGATGACAATTATTTCTACTCTGCAGCTGTTGCAGAGAAATGATTGACATGAGTGACACCTGAACAATGATTTTTATTTAAAATTTTTCCTAGTAAACATATTCTGAGCACTTATGGACAAACTTTTAAAGTTGAAAAAAAGCTTTTTTTTTTTTTTTGAGTTTAAAAATATTGGTAGGTTAGAAAGGACACAAATCTAAGAAGACTACAGGAGCCAAGACTACAGTAAACCAAATGATTTCTTTGGATACTGTTGTTACTCGTTTGTTTTGTATAAATTCGATATTTATCCAATATTTTATAAAGACAAAGTAAAAAAAATAGGAAATTATATTTTTCTACAAATAAGTGTGGTGTTAAAGAAAACAGCAGAAGAAATGGCTCAGTGTTTGGGCATAACGTTTCTAAAGTCAGCAGTCTGTCCTGTGCATGCATACCATAGTACGAGGATGACAGGAAAAGCTCGGGCTTGAGGTACAAGTCTCCCTCAGTTACGGTCTTAACCCTTCCCTTGAGAGCCAATAGGAAGACTCATGAGCAGAAGCAGAGACGGTGGACTTGGTTTCTTGCCCAGTTTATGCTCGTAGTGTGCAATGCATGCTGCCTCCTTGGCCTCCCATTTGTAAAGCAGAAGGGTTGGGCTGTGGAAGTGCTAGTCGCTCAGTCATGTCTCTCTTTGCAACCACATGCAGCCTTCCAGGCTTCTCTGTCTGTGGGATTTCCCATCAAGAATACTGGAGGGGGCTGCCATTTCCTTCTCCAGGGGATTTTCCCGGCCCAGGGATCGAACCCAGGATCTCCTGCACTGCAGGCAGATTCTTTACTGTCTGAGCCACCAGGGGAGCAGCCAGGAATCACACATTCCTTTCAGAGCTGCCAGTTTTGAATCTATAAGGCAGGGGGCATCTTTGGAGCTGTTTTGTGGAGACACCAACCCAGAGGGAAGAGAGAGGGTTTTGGAGCAGTGAAGAAAGAACTCAGAACCTCACTCTGTGTTTCACTTGCTGAACAATTAGTCTCTGGCTCTCAGATCCGTAAGTCCCACATCCTGAAAATGGAGAAAAGCACAACTCCTTGAGAGTTGTTCATGAAATGCTACATATAAAGCAGCTGGCACAGTGTCTGGTACATGAGAGCTATGCCAAAACAGAGGCTGTTCTATGCTTTAATAATCCCACAAATCCTCCATGGCGCCCAAATCACATAGCCATCTTGTTCTCTCCCTCTCTCCTCCTTCTCATTCTAGATTTTCATGCTTTCAAACCTTATCCTCTTCTACTTTAAAAATGTGCTTGTCCAATTTTTCTCATCAGTTCAGTTCAGTTCAGTTCATTTCAGTCGTTCAGTCGTGTCCCACTCTTTGCGACCCCATGAATCGCAGCACACCAGGCCTCCCTGTCCATCACCAACTCCCGGAGTTCACCCAGACTCACGTCCATCGAGTCAGTGCTGCCATCCAGCCATCTCATCCTCGGTCGTCCCCTTCTCCTCCTGCCCCCAATCCCTCCCAGCATCAGAGTCTTTTCCAATGAGTCAACTCTTCGCATGAGGTGGCCAAAGTACTGGAGTTTCAGCTTTAGCATAATTCCTTCCAAAGAAATCCCAGGGTTGATCTCCTTCAGAATGTACTGGTTGGATCTCCTTGCAGTCCAAGGGACTCTCAAGAGTCTTCTCCAACACCAAGGTACATTATTTCTGTGGAAGCTGAAAATCATATATGTTGGTTAAGGGAGTCATCCTTCTCAGACGTTATAGCAAGCTGAGATAGACAAGAAGAAAAGCAGGGAGAATAATAGCTTGGTAAAAGACAGTTAAGAAGATCTTTGGAAAGTAACAATGACCCAAAGAGATAATGAAGTTCCAGATACTAGCGTACTAGTGGTGGGAATTTGAAGGCAAAGGGATCTCCATTCCCTCCTTCAAAACATACGGCATTTGCCACCCCCGTTCTGCTTTCACATTACATGGTCTTCCTCCAACCCACCGGAGATCAGCCGAGAACAGAAAAACAGAGGGTCAGAATTCTAGAAGGTACATAAACATAAGGTACTGTGTCCGGGGCAATTCAGTTGAGAATAGTCCAGCAACACGGATCTCATTTGGAGCAACTCAGACTCCCACTACTAAGACCTCAGATCAACAGGGTATTTATCTTTGCAAGGGCACCTAGAGGTTTCGGATGAGCCCTTCTGCCACTGGCTTGGAAGCCAATATATAGGTTTATCTGAGCCCTTTTCCTACAATATCCCATCTCCCCCACCGCCTACAGCCTTGCCCCTGGGTTTCCGAATGTATTCCCTGGTCAGCATTCTATTTCCCTCTTGAATTTCTTGAGGCAGTCCTCCCCTGACCTCTCTACCTGGTTCTTTATAACCTCATTCCTACCAATCTTCACAGATTTGTTTTTACCTGAAGCCACAGAATGACATCCTGATGCCATGGATCTATCTCTGAGCTGTTTCCCAGCTAATTTCAGTTATGTGCATTTGCTTAGATTCTTGTTGCGTTTACTGTCCCATAGATTTGACCTTCTCTCTTGGTTCATACCAGTCTAAACCAAGCCCAAGTTTGATAAATTCTCTTTAGTTGATACACAGTAAGCTATCGGTTATGTCCAGGTGCAAAAGAAAGGTGTTGTTTTTTTTTTCTTTCTGATTTTATTTTATTTTTTTTTTACTTTACAATATTGTAAAGTTTTTCAGTGTCTCAGAAGGGCCTTCTGTTGGAATGGAGAGGACATGGACTTGGAAGTCTAGGTTTCCACCTTAATATTAATATTAACATATATAAAGAATATGATTGGTTTTCTTTCACATAAAACAGGTCCATGTAAGCTTCACCATTTCCTTATCCATACTGTGTATTTTACTTTTTTCACTTTAATATTTCCTCACTGAAGGCTGTCAATGCTGAGTATTTTTTATTTATTCCTAAGTACTATCAGCTATTGAGTGATAATCTTCGTTCAAACTTCTCTTGCCTATGGTGTCTCAAACTGTGAGATCAACTTCTCATGAGGCAGTAATTGTACCTGGTGCTTAAAATGTGAGTCATTCTATACAAAACCCATTTCAAGTTCAGAAAACTTAGGATCAGAATGCTTTCTCATTGAAGTTAAGTGAGCACTATGGAAGTATTTCTCTCCCCGTGAATCTTGAGCTTATGTTGGTGGCAGTTGGGGGAGAAGTACAACATATATAGAGAAGTGTTCTTTCTCTTAAATAGAAAAATTTGTCAGCAACCTGAAAAGCATGACCTCCCACCCCTCACTCACACAGGTTAAACAATTTCAGGACTTTCCATAACAAGTTTGGCTCATGTATCGCACCATGTCAAGATCCTGAGGTCCACTGATCACTTTCTTTTACATCATCATCAATCATTTTATGTTTTAATGCATTCTCTGATGAAATAAGTGATTACTTGGCTCAATATTTCTTTTGACTTATATAAACATTTCATTACTTGCTCTTAGTCTGTGGGTTTAGCAATTTAGTTTGTGTGTTTGTATGTGGGATGATTCTTGGCGTAGATTGATTAAGGGATAATTCAATACTTTGTATTAAGAATATATAATAAAGAACCTAGTGTTTGGAGTTCAAACCCTATATTTGTACTTTACCAGTTGTGTAACTTGGAGCAAGTAGAAAACTCTTCTGGTCAATCTTTGTCATCTGTAATTTACAGATATGGATATCTGACTCAGAGATTTCCTGTTGGGATTGAATGAGCTAATGCATAAATTCCTGCTGCAGGGTCTACCACATTTTCAATAAATCTGATACTTTTCTTATTTCTTAATAATTTGTGTATTTTGAGTGCATTTTTTGTTAGTCTATTCAAATTGTGTTGCCCCCAAATTCACTTCAGAGGAGGTTGCTGCTCTCAAATCAGGCAAAAGACTCATTAGACCATGGAACCATCGTGTGCCCCATTAAAGTGTAGGGGTCCTTCCAGGAAGACCAAGCTGTATTGGCTAATCTGGTGTCTTCTGGATAATTAACCACATGTAATGTACACATTGTTTTTTCAGGCCATTCACTTGCATAACCCTTAAATCTGAGAACAGACTGTATTCCTTAGGTGAATAATAAAACAGAATTATTCTAAAACAAGTTTACTTGTTTTTAAACTATGTTATTCTTATTTTAAAGGGCTCCCCAGGTGGTGCAGTGGTAAAGAATCCACCTGCTAACGCAGGAGATGCAAGAGATGTGGGTTCTATTCCTGGGTTGGGAAAATCCCCTGGAGTAGGAAATGGCAACCTGCTCCAGCTTTCTTGTCTGGAGAATCCCATGGACAGAGGAGCCTGGCAGGCTAGAGTCCATGGGGTTGCAAAGAGTCAGACATGACTGAGCATGCATGCAATGAATTCTTATTTTAAAAACATAATCATAATTTATTGTAAGTGCCCTTTTAGACTTATTTAGATATAGATATGTCCCATATATCATGCCTGCACATGATATAAAAGAGAAAAGATTACACAATAAATTGGTTAAGGTGTTCTTAAAACATTTTATACTTGAATCTGAGTCTTGTAAATCGTTCTCTGTCTCAAATCTCTGTCATCTGGTTTTTTCTCCACAATATTGCCTTCTGGGCTTTCAAGTATATTGATGAATAAATATTTCTTGAAGGAAGCTCAACTCTTGCCCTTGGAATTTTCCTTCAAGCCACTGACACTCACTGAAAATTTTGGTGGTCATTCACAGGCAATAATAAGTATGTCTATTGGCTACTTGGTTTCCCTGAACATCTGACTTCAGAGATGTTTAAATGTGAGAAAAGCACAACAATTGTATCTTAGAGTCAATAAAATGCTGTGAGGATCAACAAAGATACGTTGAGTTAATGAAAGGTTGATGATGCTTCTGATTTGAAGTCCAGACTGCAGATTAACCTATAGAATACTAGAATCAGGGTGCTGATTGATTACATTTATAGCTTCTTATGTGTCAACATTCAGAAAACGAAGATCATGGCATCTAGTCCCATCACTTCATGGCAAATAGATGGGGAAACAGTGGAAACATGGCTGACTTTATTTTTCTGGGCTCCAAAATCACTGCAGATGGTGATTGCAGCCATGAAATTAAAAGACACTTACTTCTTGGAAGGAAAGTTATGACCAACCTAGACAGCATATTTAAAAGCAGAGACATTACTTTGCCAACAAAGGTCTGTCTAGTCAAGGCTATGGTTTTTCCAGTGATCATGTATGGATGTGAGAGTTGGACGGTGAAGAAAGCTGAGCACCGAAGAATTGATACTTTTGAACTATGGTATTGGAGAAGACTCTTGAGAGTCCCTTG
>SJYV01014018.1:873169-929787 GCA_006410875.1 Neotragus pygmaeus | reverse complement strand
TTTTTTTTACAAGTCCATGGGTTTTTGGATCTGGCTCCCTACTGATTCTTTTTTCTTAATTTTGAAAATTGTGCTAAAATACATATAACACAAAATCTCTCATTTTAACTATTTTTAGGGGTACAGTTCACTGGCATTAAGTACATTTACTTTGTGCAACCACCACAATCCATCTCTAGAACTCTTTTCATAGCCTCAAGCTGAAACTCTGTCCCCATGAAACAACAACTCATCGGTCCCCCTCCCTCAGCCCCTGGCACCTACCCCATGTGACTCTTCTGGGGACCTCATAAAAGTAGAATCACATAGTATTTGTCCTCTTGGTGACTGGTTGATTTCACGCAGCATAATATCCTCAAGGCTCATCCATGATATAGACTGTGTCAAATCTTCCTTCTTTTTTAAGCTGAATAGTATTCAACTGTATGTTACAAAACGTACCCTGTAGGTCCATTCATCTGTCTATGGACACCTGGGTTGCTTCCACCTTTTGGATATTGTGGTTAATGCTGCTACAGACATGGATGTACATAGCTTGCACTTCTTTGGGGTTTGAGAAGCCCAAAGAAACTCCTCCTCCTACCCAGGAGCAAGACTGCCAAATGTTTAATTTTTTGAGGAACTGTCAGACTGTTTTTCATAGCATCTGCACCATTTTACATTCCCAGTGGCAATGCACTAAAGTTCCAGTTTCTCCATATCCTTGCCAACACTTGCCAATATTTTTCTGGGTTTTGATAGTGGCCATCCCAGTGGGTGTGAATCTCCCTGATTCTCCATCACCCACTCCACACAGAAGCCCTGGCTTAGGTGGCCTGGGTTCACCACTAAGAAGTATCAGCAGAAATGTGCATGTGGGTCATCCCACCAGCCTGAAAGAGGACAGTGATGGGGCCAGAAAAACTTAGCCAAATTTTGCATTTCTGGGCTGGCTCTGGATGAATCCCTGAAACACTCATGTGATCACTGATTCACTAGAAACACATTGACAAACATGTACAGTGTTTGTCCACTCATCTTCCACTCAACCTGGAAGCTATGGTGTGGGGAGACACAGCTCCAAGGGTGTTCATGGAGAAATACGTACCAGCATCTGAGGGAGGGGGAGGGGAGGAGGAGGGGTAGTGCTGACCTGAAATGGGCTCTGAAGGTTATCCCTGGGGACGACACATAACCACAGAGAGAATTAACAGCCCAATTCTCAAATCGTTCCCTGGGCATGACCTGGAGAAGCCACGGGCTTTCAAACCTGATGGGGTTTATGTCCAAATCCACCTCTCCCACCTGTGTGATCCACCCACTCTCTCTGGGTCTCAGATCCCTCATGTGTAAAACAGGAGTAGGGGTTTCCCAGCTTTTGTAGGGATTTGAGACTAGAGCCTGGACACAAGACAAAAATCGCCATCAGCCCAAATCACCTTCAAGAAGACTCCACATGGGTAGACCTGCCCTCTCAGCAGTCTGATTCGGGGGCTCCTCTGTATGGAGACGTGTCGCCCCCAGTCAAGCAGTCACCACGGGAGCTGACTGCAGTCAGAGGCCCGGGCTTGAAACCTCCGAGGGCAGAGACAGCAAAGGTACAAGCTCCAGAAATTCATGAATCGGGAGATGGGCATGAATGTGGATGTGACCTGATGCAGACCATACTTCCTGCATCCCTAGCCAGCTCAGCCCTGGCTCCCTCCCAACCAGCTGACCAGGCTGGCTGTAAGCATCTCAGCTGTCTCTGGACAGAGCCTGACACGGCCCAAGGCCCTGCTCTGTCATAACAAATATCTGCCTCCCCTAGTGCCCAGCCACGAGTTCTCAGCCCCCGCATCCTGCCTCTCGTCAGGACACTGCTGGGCCACAGCCGGAGCTCAAAGCTCCAAGCTGTCGAGGCTCGTGTGGGGACAGCTGTGAACCAGAGCAGACACAGGAAGGAGGCATCCCTGTGATCCTCTGCCTGGTTATCCAAACATCTTCCAGCCAGCCGGGGAGAGGTCCTGCAGACAGAACACACCCCAGCTCTGCCTGGCTGAGCACAAGCTGATGGGGGAGAAGCGTCATCAGATAGGATGGGGCGCAACAGGGCTCTGAGGGAGAGGGAAGCACTGGGGAGCGCCATCAGGGAAGGCTTCCTGGAGGGGGCAGACAAAGGACAGGATGGGTGCATCAAGACACTGCTACAGGTAAATGGCTGCAGAGGTGGACAGGGCCAGGTCAGAGGCTTTATTCCATGAGCCTGCATTTCTAAAACCTGAGGGATGAGCAGCGTTCTTCAAAAGCAGTAACTTCTGGGACCTCCCTGGCCATCCATTGGCTAAGATTCTGCACTTCCACTGCAGGGGCCACACGTTCAATCCCTGGTCGGGAAACTAAGATCTCACGTATTGTGCAGCATGGCCAAAAAGATTTCTTTTAAATAAGTAGTGAAGTCTTTCCAACCCTAAGTAGTGTCTTTGAATTCTCCCCCAACACTCCCAATGAACTTGTGTGGGGGCCAGAGGCCCACGGGCTCCACGTGAGAGGTGATGCTGGGGGGACACCCCTCTCAGTGGTATTACTGACAAGGGGGCTCAGGTCCTGACGTCCCCCTGTGGTGTGGACATCATGCTGTGAGGATATCTTAGCTCACAGCCCAGCCAAACCCCCCAGGTGAGCTGAGACCCTCAAAGACCCCCTAGAACACTTCCTCGGGGCTGACCGGAGAGGGCCTGGTGCAGATCCTAGAAGGCAGGAAAAGAACTGCCAGCCAGTGAGGGGCGCTATGTGAGCACCTGGAGTCCTCCCACCTCTGAGGCCCAGTCCTCCGGTGTGAGAGCCAGGTCTGAGGACGACCAGCCTCCTGGGAGAGGAAACGATCCCTGGTGTGAGACAGAACTGCACACTGTGGGGTGAGGGCACCCCGGGGGCACCACCCTAAAACAACAGCACCTTCTCTGTGAGAGTTAATAACCATCAAGACAGACACCTACCTGCCACCCCCACCCCTGCCTTTGGCTTCGGGAAAAAATGGATTATTTTTCATTCTTTGTTCCTCTCACCTCTCCCACAGGGCAGCCTGACAGTGAATTGAGGCCAAGTAAACTATGTGGGTGCCTAACTCCTCCCGCCAGTTGTGTGACCTGACACAGGTGACTTAACCTCTCTGAACCTAAGGTCCTCGGCTTTTTGGCTATGGCTATGGCCTCCCACTGCTACACAAACAAAAAAAGCCATCCCGATGTAAACCACCCAAGAAAAGAACGTTTGGATTTCTATAACCAATAAATCAGAAAAGTCTATTTTTTCCTTATTATATAAAGTTAATTCACTATGGAATTCTATTAATTAACAAACTGCCTTTGTGCAAAGAAAATATGGATATTTTGCTCTGTGGGTAGATCTGGTGGAAAAGGGTGATTTATCCAGTGAGAGGGAAAGTTAAGGGTCACCACGCGTGTAAATCCTTCCCTTTGGGCAAAGATGGTGGGCCTTGCAAGGCAGGCATAGAGAAGAAAGCCCCTCCCTTCTCCTGTAGCTTTGGCCCCGTCCCCGTCACCCCCACAGGGCTCAGCCGCCACAAATTCATCAGTTCCTGCCCAAGGGAGTGCGTGGATGACCACACAGGGTCCCCTGGGCCTTGCCCCGAGGCCCACTTGTCCTCTTCAGAGCCTGCAATTTGTGGGGGAGGGTTTGTGCTAAAAGAGTTGGGGGGAGCCTTCTGAACCCTGACTGCCAATACCTTGTGTTCCACAGACAGCCCCCGGTCACCCACCTCCCCAGGCCCCATGGCAAAACTGTGAAATCACACAACGTCCTCTCCCACGGGCCAGCTCAAGAACTCGCTCCTGGTGTTGAAAGAAACTTCAGTGTCTACTGGACAAGAAGCGTCCCTCACTGCCTCTTCCACGCTCGCCCAGCAACTGGAACCTGCACCCAGAAACTGAGGCTAACTTAACGACAGGGGGTTCTCTCCCCTCAGCCCTCCCATAGCTCTGGTCCCTTCCCCCAACCCAGTAGGGCTGAATTTATAGATTTGGGATTGCTGTAAATTATCTTGTAATTATACTGCGCCAGGGGCAGCTTCCCATGGCAGAAATTAAAAAGCAATTCAGGTAAATGATCTTTAGCTACAGCAGCACGTCCCTGTAGAACTCATTAAGTCCACGGACCAAACGGCATACCAAAACAGGCTGTACCCCCTGCATGTCAAACGCTACCTCATTCTGGAAACACGGGACATGAGCAGGGGCAAGAAGGATGCCTGCCCATCCTTCACCTGCCTCTCACTGCAAATGCTCTGCACACCTGTCCAGGAGTCCCCTCCCAACACCCTATTGGGCTGTCCCTCCATGACCATTCTGTGGAGATGCCTTCTGGGCAACAGGGGACATTTGGGGGGTTCCCTGGCTCTGCAGAAGAGCCAGGGTAAGGGGCAGAAGATGGGTTTGACATGTACTGAAAAAAAAGTCAGATGGGAAATTACCCATTTGGGTTGCATTCGACATTTCCTCTGAAGCTTTAAATTCCAGAAGTCCAAGGACTTGTTTTCAAAATTTCCTTCATTGAACCTAACACTGAAAAGAGAAATGATTACACAGAAAGAAAGACCTGGAAAATAAAATATGCTAACACATTAATGATGGGAGGTAGACTGAGGGAAGAGTGTGACCATGTTCGTTGTGCTTTTCTGCATTAATCAAATTTTCAGATTGCTTTAATAATCAGAAAACTTTGTCAGTATGTAATTTGCAGAAGTGCCTGTTTGCTGCCCTTGTGACTGTCACTCACTCACTAGAGGGTGGAGCAGACACCATCTCTCTTGGTTAATTGTGGCAAGTGTGCATGAAGAGTTCCCGTAATGGGGGAAAGGGCCAGAAGTTGGGGCCCCCGGCCCACTGGGCTGCTTGCTAACATGCTTACAAAGCCATTCTGTCCAATAGCCGGAGCCACAGGGCATGCGTCTACCGAGTGCAGGGTCAGCACTGCGCCCACAGCATGATGGGTGAGGGACCAGGATCGCCGCCCAGAGCGTCTACTGGGTGCAGGGTCAGCACTGCGCCCTGGGTGAGGGACCAGGACACCCTCTCTGCAAGGTTGTTCTCACCCACNCACTAGAGGGTGGAGCAGACACCATCTCTCTTGGTTAATTGTGGCAAGTGTGCATGAAGAGTTCCCGTAATGGGGGAAAGGGCCAGAAGTTGGGGCCCCCGGCCCACTGGGCTGCTTGCTAACATGCTTCCAAAGCCATTCTGTCCAATAGCCGGAGCCACAGGGCATGCGTCTACCGAGTGCAGGGTCAGCACTGCGCCCACAGCATGATGGGTGAGGGACCAGGATCGCCGCCCAGAGCGTCTACTGGGTGCAGGGTCAGCACTGCGCCCTGGGTGAGGGACCAGGACACCCTCTCTGCAAGGTTGTTCTCACCCACACACTTCTGTGAGCACATCACCTGCCAGGCACTGTTCCTCGGGCATTCCTGATACTGGACTACGATAATCCAGGTCCTCAGCAGGTGGGCTCTATAGATGGACGCCGAGGCCCAGACAGCGCTCCAGGTCCCATCAAGCTGGTCAGTAGCAGAGCAAAATCTTGAACTAGAGATTTCCCTGGTGAGCCAGTGGTTAAGACTCCATGCTTTCACCGAAGGGGGCTTGGGTTCGATCCCTGGTCAGGGAACTAGATCCCACATGCCCCGTGGCGAGGTCCAAAAAACAAAAACTTGAACTAGGCTGGGTCTTACCCACAGCAGCCTTCTCTTCAAGTCAGAGGCGTGGACACAGCAAACATCGACGGACCAGCAGCTCGCTTCCCAAGGCCACTCTCTGCTCTGCCTCACGGAATCAAAGCCCCCAAGCTCCCACTGAGTCCTGTCGTGGGGGCCCAGCCCAGGGCAGGCCCAGTGTGACCTCATCCCACTGTTCGGTGGGGCAGGCCACCTGACGCCGAGGAGCCCAGAATGGGAGTTCACCTGCCCCTGGGGGTCCTAGCACAGACTCGAGGGACCTCCTAACGGGCTGGTTGGGGTAACACAGACAAAAATGGATGCAAGAGAGCCTCCCAACTTCTTAACAAAGGAGGAAGAGTGAAGGAAGGGGGAGTGGGGCAGGTTAACCCCCTCCCAAGAGTGTGTGAGCCCTCCCTGATCCCCCCCAGGCCCTCCAGCTCTCATCCAGGTGTCCACGTGGATCCCACCACACGCCTGTGAGTCTAAGTCTGGGGTCGGGCACAAGTTTACCAGCCCCTCCGATGGCCCGACAGCCTAGGCTGGCGTGAGACTAAACACCCTCCCCAAAGCTGAGGCTGCCTTCTCAGAATCTGATATTTCTTCCATGGTAGAAGTTCACTCATCATGCGGCTCAGCTAAGCCACAGGCCTATCCCTAATTTAGACATTCTTCTTCCAACAGCCAATCAATATAGGAAAACACATCACATACCAGGTGGAGGAAACTCGACCCAGGAAGCCCAGGAGCCAGTGAACNGGTTTTATACTTGCTTTTTTAAAAAATTAATTTAATTGGAGGCCACTTAGTTTGTACTAACTGCATCTTGCCATACATGCAGCCCACCAAGAGGGATTGAGTTTGTCAAAATTCATTCAGAAAGACTAATGCAAGCCAGGATGGTGATTTTAGTAATGAAAAGAGGAAATATCCAGTGCTGAAGCTGACCACCACTAGGGAAACCAAGATAAGGTCAGCTTGGCTCCAGCTGAAATGAGTACTACTACTAATGATGATAGTGAAGATGACAGGGTGGTCTGCTATTTGCCAGGCATGATGCTAACTGTTGTCCATTGTTAACTCACTTATTCTTCATAACAATTTTGGGGGGACAATGTGGTTGATGCTCACACCCAGCTCTCTCACAAATTCAATCTACTAATGAAAACTCAATTCTATAAAAGAGATGGCTTTTTGACCCACTCTTTAAAAAAATGTAAAATTAATAAAACAACAACACTTAATGACACTGGACAAAATATTTTCTTGTGATGTCTTAAAAGTCTTAAACTTGAATGAACTATTTTTGTGTTTGCAAATTCTATCCTTATCTTGTCTACCTGCATCTGTATTTGAAATTAGGAGGTTCACATTCTGATTTTTTCCCCCACTTAATTTCATATTGTAAGCATGTGTGTCTTGGTTTCAATGAGCATTTTAAACCCAAAGTCCCTGAAGGCTTTCTTATGGTAAACAGTGTGTTGGTCTCTAATTCTTGCTGTTGCAGATGTCAGTTGCATTTGTTTCCAGACTCTGGAATCCCAGGGAGCATATTTTTCAAAGGTCCATCCTGACAGGAATTCCTGAGAAGTGAGATCTGACCCTCTGTGTCC
This sequence comes from Neotragus pygmaeus, assembly GCA_006410875.1. Taxonomy (NCBI): domain Eukaryota; kingdom Metazoa; phylum Chordata; class Mammalia; order Artiodactyla; family Bovidae; genus Neotragus; species Neotragus pygmaeus. The sequence continues at coordinate 922,485 of SJYV01014018.1, read as the reverse complement.
CACCCTGGCCTGGGAACCTCTTGCCATAAATAGTACCAACTCTAGTGAAACAGGGGGTCTTGAAGGGAAAACCTGAAAGTTACGTTTAATTTTAGTCTCCAAAATGGTGACTTATCAAAGACTTGTACTGGTTGTGCTTGAGAAGAGGGTGCCTGATACACGTTCAAATATTTCTTGCCCAAACTTTTTATTGTTTTCTGAATTATTATTGAGCATTTTCACCAAGAACACTGAGTGGTGAAATTTCAAGTCACACAGCCTACTGCATCTCTAATTATAAATAAATGGTTTCAATTTCTGCTCCTCCTAGAGCACTGGTTTTATGAATTAATCAGCACAACCATCCATCCCTGACTCCTCTGTGTCCTTTTCCTGGAGAAACTACTGGACTTAACTCTCCTGGGAAGGTCACTGTTCTCCATGGAGACAAACCCACCCTTTCTACATCCTTTGAGACCGCGATTTATGACCTTGGCTTCCCTAATATCTCAGTTGGTACAGAATCTGCCTGCAATGCATGAGACTCAGGTTTGATTCCTGGGTTAGGAAGATCCACTCCAGTATTCTTGGGCTTCCCTTGTGGCTAAGCTGGTAAAGAATCCGCCTGCAGTGTGGGAGACTCAGGTTCGATCCCTGGGTCGGGAAGATCCCTTGGAGAAAGGAACGGCTACCCATTCCATTATTCTGTCCTGAAGAATTCCATGGACTGGATAGTCCGTGGGGGTCGCAAAGAGTTGGACATGACTGAGCTGAGCAACTTTCACTTCACTTATGACCTAGCAAATAGCCTGAACAGAAAGGGAGCTTTCCTGCAGCTTAATTGACACCTCCCCTGGAACACACCATCAAATAACAAGTGCTAAGTCATCTCAACCATTACCAGCTCCTGGAAAAATTCCATCTTTTGTTGGTGCAATTTTGAGCATGCCTTACTCTGTTAATAGAGTTCTTTACCCCATACTGACTCTGTGTAAGATAGTGTAAGATCAGAGGTAACATTATTTTGCTTCGATGAATCTCTTTTCTTTCTTGCTTCCTTTCCTTTCTTTCTTAAATAAAACACTGGAGTCATATTACATATTTTAGTAGTTAAAATTGGAGGGAAGGAGCCACTTTGGGGCATTGACTTAAGGACAAACAACTGAGGAAACAAAGGGAAAACCCACTTTTCTTAGAAATGCATGTGAGAAAGATTTTCCATGACAGTTTACTAAGATCCCGTCGTCTGTTTCTAGATGACTGGAATGATGAAGGGAAAAGATCATATCGATTGAAAAGATGCTATTTGTCTGTTGCTAAATTTCTTTTTGCTCTCTCTATCCCAATACATCTGAATGGCATCATCGACTCAATAGATAAACATCTGAGCAAACTCTGGAAGTTAGTGAAAGACAGGGAAGCCTGGTGTGCTGCAGGCCATGGGATCACAGTGTCAGACATGACTCAACAACAATCCCAATGCATCTTATTTTGGCTGAAATAGTCTTCCTAAAACTGAGGTCATTAAATTACTTCTTTACCAAACAGTTACTAGGATTCCTTATTGCCTTTGATTCAAACTTGAATTCTTCATTCCAACATTCACAAACTTACACAGATGGCTCCTGGCTTACCCTCTGAGTCTTACACTTATTTCTTCCTTGGAGTAGCACACTCAGCCCCACCACTTACTGCTTATAAAAGCCCAAGAGCTATCAGGCATTTATCCCAACTAAAAAGACCATTTCAACCTTAGCAAATGCTCCTCTTCCATTGTACAACCACTAGCAAGACTAAGTTACCAACCGGATCTCGGTTCTTATGTGCATCTTCTGGTCATTTAGTGATGGCATGTACTTACAAATATGGGCAAAACCCCAAGTGATTAACATCATTATCAGCTGCCTTGTTCAACCAGGACATAAAAATGTCTGTGTGGGAAATTCTAGTTAGTAATGATTTCAGTCCTTTGGCTAATTGTGAAACTCTCCAATTCACAGTAAGCTGAACCTCAATCCCATGGTATGTTTTTGACTTAACACTGAGCCCCGAAATCCCCAGGTCTTAACCATACCTCTACTTCTACAAACAGCTGCACACCTGTGATTGAGATGGAAGCACCTGAGAACTGAAGACAGAGAGATGATGAAAACAGAGGAAGTGATGGCAAGGTTAACACGTGAGTGAACTACAGCTTGCTCACTCTGTAAGACCTATTTCCAAAGCCTGGGCACTTATTTTAGAAACTGTGAAAGATTTTCTAGAGATTTACTGCAAGAAATCGGTCCTGAGGCAGAGAGGGTTCTGAAATGCTTTCTATCATGGCTTATGTAACTCAGGGAAAAAATATTATTCCCTTGAATTGGGGGTGAGACAAGAGATGGATTTGTACAGTGACTAACTGCCTAAATACTTCAAGCATTGCTGCCTTCCCCTGTCTTTGAAGAACAGGAAATAATAAATCAGAAGATTAGGGATTTACTTCTACTTCAAGGTGCCAATAGCCAAGCAAGTTAGCTGGCTCCATGCCTGAGGTTTTTCATGTGGGAGGTGGAGTCAGAGGGAGGGAGGCCCCAGAAACTCATGCACTATTGAGGGCTCTGAAGTCTGGTGATACAAAATAAAAGGGATACTCTTCACTGAAGTCACTTATTTTCTGAAGGTCAGTGGAATGGTGAGAAAAGTAGAAAATTAGAGCCTCATGTCTCTAGGTCTGTTAGGTGAGTCCCCCTTGAAATCAGAATAACATGTTTTCTAGATTACCTGGGTGTCTGGGGAGACATCTCCTGCATTAACCTGGATATTATCACAACAGGCAGTAATGTGAGGACACTCAGGAAGGACTCCTTGGGGGTGTTCTCTGGTATGGAATTCCAACAGCGCTTGCATTCCATTATGGATGTAAGTGAAATTCCATATTTCCTTCATTGGAAATCCATCTCCTATTCTCATTCCCCACCTGCAGCCCCTTGCTGGGGCTGTCGTTGGATTCTCAGCTATAATATTTGCTCCTCTGAAGACAAACCAATCTGCTGAGCACCAGCGAATGACTAAGGTTGGTAAGAACAAGTGGACAAGAAGATAAGAAGCCCCACTAAGTGAAGTGCTCTTACCAGGCTCTCAGAGGTTCAGCAGAAAGGAATCTTTCTGAATCTATAAGCGGAATCTTTCTGAACCTATAAGCCAGGGTCCACCCTGTCTCCCAGGAGCCATTAACCCACCCTGTCTTATTCCAGCAGTCAAATATTTGTGGGGGCAGGGGTGTGGGCAGGATTATGTAAGTGAATAAGGCAATCACCCTTCCTCTGGAGACAGGAAAGCCTGGTGTGGTCATTAAGTTGCAAGTCCTGACTTTGTTGATTGCCAATCTTGAGTCAAGGTTCTGTGGTCCAAGATGCCCATCTACTCCATCCTTGGGTGCTTTCATGGAGCCCTTGGCACCTCATTTTTCTTGGAATTAATGAGCCCTTTCCTAACTCAGGGATGGATCCAGTCCTGACTTCCATTTGCCTACTCAGCTGCTGTTCTCTTGTTCCCTGCAAGAACCTTTCAATCTCTGTATTTCACAATCGGTCTTCCTAAGCCCAGCTGGATTTTCTTCTCCCGTGGATGGGACTTGGCCCATTGCCATTTCTCTTCTGACTCTGCACATCTGCTCTGTCTTAAACCACGTGTAGATCTGGGCAAGAGAGGCTGCCTCTGACAGTTCCTGCCTAGGACCCACATGAGCAAGGCTAGACACTGGACCTTCCCATTTGGAGAGCAGTGGTTGGAAGTTCAAGCTGGAAAATCCAATCTCTTAGGCCAAATGCACCACTTACTGCCTTATGAGCTTTGGAAAGTCTTCTAACAAGTGCTCTGAACCAGCACTGCCCAACGCCAGACTGGAGCCTGAAGGTAAAGGGAAAAATCATCAATACTGACCCTGTCTTTATTTAGAATTTTGAGATTTTGCACATCGTTATTTTTTTTTACATTACTTCTGACTTTTTAAAAATCTTGATTACTGATTTTTCTTTGGAGGGGGGAAGTTCTTCCTTAATTTTACACTCAAGGCAAGTGCCTCGCTCACCTCACCTGGTTCTAGCAATGTCTTGAATCTCAGTTTATTTATAAATCTTAATAGTGTTGACCTATTTTAAAATATTTTTTCAAGTAAGATGGGAGGGGGATTCAGGATTGGGAGCTCGTATACACCTGTGGTGGATTCATGTCGATGTATGGCAAAACCAATACAGTATTGTAAAGTAGGATAAAGTAAAAATTAAAAAAAAAAATTAATTGCATTTCTTAAAAAAAGCAATGAATGGAAATTGTGTGCACAAAGTGTGAGAAAAATACTTGACTACTGGTAAGTGCTCAAAAAAGAAAAAAGTGATTACAATTATCATATATTCCCTTGTTTTATTATTATTTGTTAATATGTTCTAGGTCCTTACAAATGTTACTCAAGTCCTGTAAATTCCTTGAGGCAAGAATTTGGGTTGCTGTCTTTGTATTTTTCTGTAGCAGTGTTGAGTTTTGCATATAATGTAAAAATTTCTTCATCAAAGCTGTTGCCTTATTAATTAGGGAATTGGAAAAGATTAGACCAAAGATCCATTCTTTCCACCAGCCCTTGGAAATCTGTCTGTGATTTCTTCAACATCACCAAGCTGAAAACAACTTACCTGTAATCTGTATGATATCCTTGCTACCTATTTAATAACTTTTCTTCACATAAAAGCTACTTTCAATAGTTACTATTTTTTTCTCCCTGATGCTCTGGTTCATCACCACCACACATATAGGAGATGACCTATACATCTGGGAAAGAGCTCCAGCTCCAAGATTCTTCACCCACTGTGCTGGCAGCATTCCACAAGCTCATCTTGGGAAACCATAATTGATTACTCTGGAGGGAAAACTCCATCTCAACACCAGCTGGCGGCCAGACCCTGCCCTAGAGCCCTTGAATTAGTCTCCAGAAACATCCTCAGCAGGGATAGTATAAGAGTGAATGGGGTTGACATTATCTTAGCATCTAAAACACCACTATGTGCTTGTTCTTTCTTAAATACAATCAAGACTGCGTTAATAAAGTCCCAGAGTGGTGAATTTTCCACTGGCTACCCTTGAGCCTCCCTAGTGGCTCAGTGGTAAAGAATCTGCCTGCCAATGTAGCAGATGCAGGTTCAGTCCCTGGGCTGGGAAGATCCCCTGGAGAAGGAAATGGCAACCCACTCCAGTATTTGCCTGGAAAATCCCATGGGCTGAGAAGCCTGGTGGGCTACAGTCCAAGGGTCACAAAAGAGTTGGACATGACTTAGTGACTAAACAACAACCCTTGGGAATCCCAGCAGTACTTTTTTTTTCTTTTTTCTTTTTGTATATTTGAACAGGCAGTGTATTTTTTCATCCATCAGCTCTTAAACAAATAAGCCAGGTAATAAAGAAACAATCCAGGATGCAGCAGCATTGGGCTAGTAGCAGGAAGGAAAGAGGAGACCAGCTCTGAGAGATGGTGAGGTAGAGGTGAACATCGGTATCCTGGGGTATATGGATGCTCTTATTCTGAGAGCTGAGTTGACTGTTAGCTGTTGGGTCCATTAAGGCTGCCATTCTAACTTTCAGGAATTGAAAAGGAAAACAAAAATGTTGATTATCTGTCCAAACTTTTCAAATGAAAATGAGTAAGAATTTTAAAACATGAATGTGATTTCCATTCCAAGAAGTGCTTCCCGGATGCCGAAAACATATGTTGGTGCTTTGCTTGAATAAAATTCTTGAGAGTTTTTCTACTATCTATCTGTGTACTGCATTCATCCATATGAACCCATGCCTAGTTTTCCCAACATATATCAGATCATGAGATGCTAAGATCTCACCCAGCATGTGACGATAACAGCAGGAAATGAAGGGCAAGACAGAAAACAAGATATGTGATTAAAAAAAAACTCTTTGAAATTTCAAAGTAATATACTTATTCCATATCTAATATTTTAGTAATTGATATATATTTGTGATTGCAACCAGGTTTTAATAAAACTGCACAGTCAATAAGGTTGCTATTCCCAGCTTTGTTGACCTTATCCTCAAAGCAGTAGCACAAAAGAAGAACTCACCTTCAAGTGCCTTATAAATAGGAGTGCGTTCTCTCTCCTTGGTCATGATTACTGTCAAGGTTGTGTGTGGTTTCTATTTTGGGCCCAAATGGCAGAAAAGCCGCTTCTGCAGCCAAGAAGCAGCATTGTAGGATGCCAATAAATTCTGGGGAAAATTACATTTTAAAAAGGAAAACTTTGACATACATCTGGCAATCGAACGGTTCTGAACATATGGCAGCCTGGTAGGTAGGAAGCTGTTGGAACATGGTAAGTTCGGGCTGAGCGCTGCCCCCATCCTGTTCCAGGGTGCATTTGGGAAAGGTCCTGTGGTGAGGACCACATCTCTTCCAACCTGGCGTGGCACTTTCACTGGGGAAGGGAGCTGGATGTACCTCATGTTTGTGTGAATGACCTTCTCCTGGCAACCTCTGATCAACTCCTTAGAACTATTTTTAGTAATGCAATTGGGTGAAAACTGGACTCACTCTGAGAACTGGCCATGCCATCACAACTCTGCCAATAAATGAAACAAACACTGGACAACGAGAGAAATCCAGGGTGTTGGAATCATGGAATCCCGGTGCTGGGGGATGGCAGATGCCCAAGGTCAGAGTGCTGCTGGCAGGTGGGGCATGAGTCTCAATGGTCCAGTTTCTGCTAAAAGAGATCATGGCATCTGTTAAGGAAGTCCATGACTTCATGGGTCACTCCTGTTGCAAGGGACAGGAAAAAGCCAGGCTTTCATGAAAGGAGGAGAGATATATCCTTTCACTGTGAACTCAGGAAGGAGAGAAGATGGAAAGAGAGAAGATGTTCACTGTGAACCCAGGAATTCGTGCTCAAGACCCTCAGAGACATATTTCTTGCTTTTGTTCAGTTGCCCAATCATGAACAACTCTTTGCAACCCCATGGACTATATAGCATGCCAGGCCTCCCGGTCCCTTACCATCTCCTGGAGTTTGCCCAAGTTCATGTTTATTGCATTGGTGAAGCCATCCAGAGACATATTTATTAGAGGGTAGTCCTCCATTATTCTGGATCTCCCTCCTCAATTCCTGCATTTTGCATTCCTTCAAGTCTTATTCACCTGGTCATCAGGGCTGCATGATGCATTGCAATGTCACTGAGATATCCTGAAGGACGTTGCTGCTACTCCCATTCTTCAGACAGAGACAGGAAGGCTCTGAGAGCATGTTTCTTGACCAAGATCACACAGGTGATGAGCATTGCAGTCTGAACCCAAGTCTAGATCCTCTGAATACTATGCCTCTGAATACTGTTGTTGCTACAACACACTGACAGCCTCAAAATCTTCACTCATTTTCTATTCCATGAATTGCAGACTAAACTGTAAAGACAAAGTGCTTCTTCATACCTCTGATCCTTAAGCTTGCTTTGGATGGAGCGTGAGCCGTTTTCAGTTTCAGAAACTCAAGGTACGGTCCTTTGCTCTCCCCTAACTAGGTAACTGAGCACAAAGGGTAACTGTGCCTACTGCCAGGCACCACCACAAACATTCACAGGCGCCTGTGAATCTATTTTCACAGCATGTCCTCATGGCTTTAACATGTATACATACACATAGCTTCACTCACTGCCACATACACACATTCACTATCTTATTTAGAGCCAGATTCTTAGATGCCCCCTTCAGAGCAGTGGTTATTAAGCTTTCTGTTCATACCTATGAGCAAGAGACTTGTTAAAATATAGATTTAACAAATCCAGAGTGGGTTCCAGAAATCTGCATTTTTAGCCTGGGCCTTCATATGATTCATTTTCAGGTAATTTATGCATCATTTTTTTGGGAAGCATTGTCTTGGCTGTGAGACACTTAAAGATGAGAGATGTCTCAAGCATTTTTATCTGCCCAGGTCACAAAAAGAAGTCCAGGGCAGATAGTATTTGGTGAGAATAGATCGAATGAATGACTACATCACTCAATCAGAGATCATTATTTCAAGAGAGGCAAGAGGTTGAATTTTTAGGAGGTACTGAAATCCCACTTGGCCCTCTGGGGTCCAGCTGTCTGGACTATTTGTGAAGGAGTTTTGAAAATCCAACAAGATCTTCTTTTTTAATTTGTTCCCTTCTGTTGAGCAGATTCTATTCTTAAAGAGCTCTATGGTGCAATGTCTACAGTGTCTGGAGATTTTCCTTTCTTCTCCATGAAACTCATCCCAAACTAACAACTTAGGGGATCAAAGTCCCTCAGAGACCTCATCTCTGCCCCACCATCTTCCTGGCATGGAAGGGTTTGCCCTTTTCCCTGCCTTTCCTCTCACATTTTCCACCCTCCTCATGGCTTCCTATTATTGACAATGACCCTTGCTTATTTTTGCTTGAAGAATTAAAGAGCCCCTTGATGAAAGTGAAAGAGGAAAGTGAAAAAATTGGTTTAAAACTCAACATTCAGAAAAGTAAGATCATGGCATTTGGTCCCATCACTTCATGGCAAAGAGATGGAGAAAAAGTGGAAACAGTGCCTGACTCTATATTTTTGAGCTCCAAAATCACTGCAGATGGTGACGGTAGCCATGAAATTAAAAGATGCTTGCTCCTTGGAAGGAAAGTTATGAACAACCTAGACAGCATATTAAAAAGTAGAGACATTACTTTGCCAACAAAAGTCTGTTTATTCAAGGCTATGGTTTTTCCAGTAGTCATGTATGGTTGTGAGAGTTGAACTATAAAGAAAGCTGAGTGCTGAAGAATGGATGCTTTTGAACTGTGGTGTTAGAGAAGACTCTTGAGAGTCACTTGGACTTCAAGGAGATCCAACCAGTACATCTGTAAGGAAATCAGTCCTGAATATTGATTGGAAGAACTGATGCTGAAGCTGAAACTCCAATACTTTGGCCACCTAATGTGAACTGACTCATTGGAAAAGACTGACGCAGGGAAAGATTGTGGGCAGGAGGAGAAGGGGATAACAAAGGATGAGATGGTTGGATGGCACATCACCAACTCAATGGACATGAGTTTGAGCAAGCTCTGGGAGTTGGTGTTAGACAGGGAGGCCTGGCGTGCTGCATTCCATAGGGTCGCAAAGAGTCAGATATGTATGACCAACTGAACTGAACTGATCAGCTCCAAAAAAACATGTCTTGTATTAATAATAAGTATCCCACTATTTCAGTCTACCTAGGGTTTTTGCATTCTTTCAAAAGTAGAATTCTCAGTAGTCCTCTCCCTGAGGGTGTGTCATCCACAAGGTCCCATAAATATCTCAGCAAATCTTGAGGCACACCACTAATGACCTATGTCCAGATTTTCTGAGAATAAGTGAAACTAAATGAAATATCATCCTACACTCAAGAGTTTTGTAAAACCCTTTGCTGAACTCCTGATCATCTTTGTTCATGGCATGTTTCTCATCTGCCAGTCTGGTAACTGCGCCAGAAAAAGAAATGCGGTTTCTAGGGTATTGAATGGCATCATCTTGGTGACTTCTGGCTGGTTCCTCTATAACTAAGTGCTCACAAGCCTGTGTTCCACTCACCTGCTCTCAAATTCTGATAAGCTACAGCAGGCCTTCTGTTCTACCATCAAGGAGCCTGCTTCTTCTAAAAATCCAGATATTCCTTGTTTGTCTTCAGCTCTCTGGAAGTCCTCCTATTCGCCACCAAAGACCTTATTGACTCTCAAAATAAATAGTAACATGTAGGATGGAGTGGGTTTTGTGAGAAAATAAATGTTTGATAGCCCACCTAACAGTCTTTCAAGTCTCATTGTGAATTGCCAAATGTGAGCTGGAAGATTCCAAGCTACAAGATCCCTGGACAGAGCTCTAAGCAAGCATCTTGTCCTCTCTTATCTCCTCATAGGTGTGTCACCTATTCTGGAAGTTGTTCCTAGAGTAAGATGAGAGATGAAAAACAAGTATCCACAGAAATAGTGAAATAGGGGTGAGGAGCAATATGATGTTTGATAAGAGAGTCCAGGAAAACACTGGACTGATTTAGAGAGTGATGGAGAGCTTTGTCTTTGCATTTGTTGCATTTTAAGAAATTTATTTCTATCTAGTAGCATTCATCCTTACTTGGGTGATGATAATGTCCATTAGTCTAATTTCTAAGTAATATAAATAAAAGCATTACAGAATGGAAGGAAGAAACAAGTGGTATACTGGAAAGGATAAAAAGTCATAGTAGTGGATATTTGGAGTTAAAAGTGGACATTTGTCCCAGGATATAATTTAAGTCAAAATAATCAGTTGCCTAAAGTGAATATTGTGTTATTGCATTAGTGAAAATGAAATGTGTTTCTAGCAAACACATCCAGCAAATTTCTGTGCACATATGGCTTCTAGAAGGACACAGAAGAAAATGACAATAAGGATTGTTTTTGGTGACAGAAATTAAGTATAGAATCATGCTTTTAAATTTTACCTTATACAGATTTGATAATTTTTTGAAGTTTTTATCTTACAAAAAACCTAGTTATCACCCCCACATGTTTACTTTTGTGGAATAAATTTAAAAATAAGTAACAATTGCTTCACTCAGAAGTAAGCCCAAGGGATTCCGCCTGAACGGCTGCATGCTGGGATCCTTGTTTTTCATGTGGAGGTTGGGGGAAGTCCAGAGGTGTTTGTATGTCTCTGGGACCTACGATTCTGGAAGGAGACCTGGGCCACTATAAAGTCAGCCCTTCCATGCTGATTTCCAAATCCACAAGGTTCAACTGAGTTCATTTTCTGCGGGGAATTAACTCCCCTTGGCCTGCTCACACAGTCTGGACAGGAACATGCTTGGTTTTCCCAATCATCTGTTACTTCTCTCCCTCCTGATCTTGGAGGAAATTGGAAATTGTGTATTCAACCACTGGGTTTGGAGCCTCAGGCAAGACTGCTGACGGATTGGAGTTGAAGTTAATTTAGTGGTTGGTATTCCTCCTTTTCTAGCTGTCTTCCAGCCTGGGATCAGAAGGAGGATATGAGGAACTCTGAGGGTAGGATCCTAAACTTCATGTGCAGAGCAACCTCCAGTTATTGTTATCACTAAATGGTGATAAGACACTAAATGGTGTCTGACTCTGTGACCCCATGAACTATATAGCACATGCTGGGCTCCACTGGATCATCCAGGGAAGAATTCTTAAGTGGGTTGCCATGCTCTCCTCCAAGGAATCTTCCCAACCCAAGGATCGAACCCCTGTCTCTCCTGCATTGGCAGGCAGGTTCTTTACCACTAGTGCCACCTGGGAAGCCCCATACTCTGGGGCAGGAGCTGGCAAATTATAGCTACAGAGCAAATTCCACTTGCTGCCTGTTTGTGTCAAGCTGGGTGGTGGTGGCTCTTCGGTGAGAACATATGTTAGAAGAGTTGAAGGCATTCATTCTTGGTCCACAGATCCTAAAATAGCTACTGTCTGGTCCTTTACAGAAAAAATCTGCTAGCTCCTGACTGAGCAGAAAATAAACAGAAGGCTGGTTTCTCTAAGAAGCACTGAAGACTGAGTCCTAAACTGCTTTACTTAGGGGGCTGTGCTAGAGTTTGTGGATCTAAAAACATCTTCCCCGGCTTCACCACACCCTGGCACTCTTACCTCGAAATTGAAGGTGCCAAGTCTGGTGCCAGAGCTTTGGATGATTTAGTAATTGTCATTCAGGATCACGGAAACTAACGACATTCCTTGAAACATGGTAACTGGGACACGATGAAGAATTCCTCACATAAGGAAAATGGGCAAAAGTATGCCCTCAGCCCTCGTTGCAGTCATATTTATTCTGTTTGAGTTATTGCAACAATATCATTGGTTCTCTAGAGCCGGTGAGAGCAAAGGTACTGCTGAAGTAAGTGGGGCTGAGAAAGATCCAGTAACTTCCCAAAGTCACAAAGCTAGTGAAGTGTGGTCCTGGGTGAACCTCAGGCAGCAAGATTCCAGAACATGCGTGCTTAAACTACAGTGCAGGACAGCCTCCCCAGAAGGTCCCTGAGTGCTAGTTAGCATTCCTTTCTCCATTTTTCAAATAAAGAAACTGGAGGTTAGAATACGTAAAGCAACTGTAGGAGGTCAGGCGGCCCTTCAACCTCCTCTCTGAGTGCAAATTTGACAGTCAGAATTCCAGGCACTTTCCAGTGTTTCACTGGATCGTGAAATGACCCTCTGGGGGCAACCCTGGTCTAGTGGCCAAGCCCTGGCTCCAAAGTCTGAGATGTGATGTGTGCCCTTGAGGGGAATCACAGAGCATCGTAAAGAGGTCCTTCAGCTTCATTCTTCACTGATGAACTTTGGACAGCCTCGCAACTCTGCCTTTCCCCACAGCACAGAGCAGGCCTAACAGGGCTCTAACAATTCTGCTTCCTTCCTACTTATATCAGGACTTCTGTCTCTCCACTTCCTCATCTGTGAAATGGCAGGGGTAATCACACCTCTCTTCCAAAGGTACTGAAAACATTTAATGAGAGAATCCATGTAAAGTACTTGGCAGTTCATAACATACGGTATGTGCTCAAAAAATAGCAACTATCATAATAATGAGAGAGAAGGACCTGAGGCTGTTATTAGGTTAGATAGTATGAGGAAATAATAAAATACAACTTAACAAGTGTATGTGATGTGCCAGATGTTACATTAAGCTTTTTAGGTCATTATCTTTTTAAATCGTTTCATTGATCTCTTATTATCCCCATTCTATAGATGAGGAAAGCAGAACATGCCCAGAGAGGTAAAATTATTTGCTGTAGATTACATAAAGATGTTTGGATCTTAATCTGGGTCTGTTAAATTCCAGAGTTTACCTGGAATTCTTACCTACAATGCTATGCCAGTTTTCTCAAATTGCTATCACTTTCTGGAATGCAAAAACGTAGAACAGAGGCTCCTAAATTGTAACATTCATGCTAAACTTTATTAGACTTTTCTATTAAAGAGAAGCTGTGTTCAGTGAAAGCCTATTTATTAAAGATGAGCTTGAATAATAATATAATAAGTGAAATAAAAAATCATGTCTCTTACTGTCAAACCAAAGATGGATTATGACGTGTTGGACGAGTACAAATGATTCTCTAGTCCTGATCCAGGAAAAGATTTGGAGGCAATTTTGCCTCTTAAGAAAGTATTGTACGATGCTCCCTCACAGAGGATTTATGAGAAATGAAATGGAAACTCTTTCAAGATTTTATTAAGAGATATAGTCTTCCTGCATAACTTCTTTCCCTCCTGGACATTTATGAATGTTTGGCTGGAAGGGTGGTCTGGGAGCTTGGTTTTGATATATGTGGTTCCTACAAGAAGGTGCCAGGGGAGACATTTTTCCGTCAAAAGCCATATGCATGAGGATCTTGGAAAGTCTTCCAGCAACAGTGGACACTGGCAATAAAAATGATCTAGGAAGAAAACACGCCGGCAGTGCCAGTCACAGCAGATGCCGAAGGACCAGGGGCCAAATACGTAAATACCTTTAGAACTTTGTGTGGAAAACAAAGTGGGTTTAAATCATCTTTCTCCCAGATTCAGAGTATTTCAGGACACAGTCACAGCTAGAGAATGGCCAGCCCAGTGATTTGGTAATACAACCTCCAAGTGCACTGTTGAAACCCACAAGAGACAGGAAATGAGAAAGGTGTATGACCTTGAAGTCATGGACCCCACCACAGTGGGGCCATGCCATTGTTCAACAAATAGACTGAGGGACTTCCCTGGTAGTCCAGTGGTTAAGACCCTGCACTTCTCCTGCAGGGGGTACAGGTTCAACTCTTGCTCTGGGAACTAAGATACAGAGCCAAAAAAATCCCCAAATAGACTGAGCTTCCCACAATGCCATGGGCAGGATGACCTGAGTGTAACCAGGGCAGCCTCATGTCTCTTTGCATTCTTTATGATGCATGTGGTTTGACACTAATCTTGACAAAATTCCTCAAAGCAGGAAGAAAAAATTTGTAATGGAGTATACCAAGCAAGCAAGCAAACACAGACACATACACACACACCACTACCATCATCATCAACAACAACAGAGTGTAACGTTTGTATTTCTCTCTTTTATCTTTCTTTCCAAATTAATCTTGAACTATACTCTTCTTCCCCTTCTGAACATAGCACCCACTATCATTTTTGGTTCCTTGGCATTCCTATTTGCCACAGGACTTTTCCACAAGATGTCTGGAAAATTTTTGATTTGTTTTCTCGATGCTTATTCAACTTCTATTCATCCTTTAGACATCAGTCTGACAGCAGCTTCTTAGGAAATCTGTGATATCCGACTCATTCCTCCTACTTTAGGTTACATTCTCTGTCATCCATAGGCACAGTTTCGTATTCCTGACACTTACAGGACTTATTATAGACATACTGTGTACATATGTGTGTGATGATTATTTAATTAATACTTGTTTTCCATATAGGATGAACACTTTCCAAGAAAAACAACTATGCCTGTTTTCCTTCACAGTTTTATTTTTAGAGCTTTTGCTGGAATTGGGCCAGAGGAGCACCCAATAATTATTTGTTAACTAAGTGGCTAAATGTGATATTGTTATATATAATAAGAAATATATATATTTCATATTCATCCCCATTTCTGGAGCAGAGCTACCCTCCTTGGAATTTCCTAAGTGATGAAAGTGATAACAATGTCTAGCTATGCGAATGAGGGGACTTTTGGAAAGTCCCTGAAGATGGGAGCTGGTTTCCAAGCAAACCAACCTGTGGTTAGAGGGTTGGAACCTTCAGTACCACTCCCTCAACCTCCAGGGAGTAGAGAGTGCCTGGAAATTGAGATCAGTCACCAATGGTCAATGATCTACTCAATCATGCCTATGTAATGAAGCCTCAAGAAAAACCCAAAGGGAGAAGGTCCAGAGAACTTCCTGGTTGGTTACTATTGAGACTGGGGAGAATGGCTCATCTGAAGAGGGTGTGGAAGCTCCCCCCTTCCTCCCCATGCATTGTCCTATGGATCTCCCACCTGAGTTACATCCTTTTATAATGAACTGGTGACCTAGTAAGTAAAATGTTTCTCAGTTCTGTGTGCTGCTCCACTACTTAGCTGAACCCAGGAAAGAGGACACTGGAACCTCCAACTTGTAGCCAGAGAGTCAGATGCACAGGAGATAAACTGGGCTTGTGGCTGGTGTCTGAAGTCTATGCGTGGAAGCGAAAGTTGGTGTCAAAGTATTATTTGCTGAGCACGTTGCCACTTCCTGGGACATGATGCCAATGCTGCTTATCTGGAAACCAGATTTTCAGAACCAGTGAGCCAGTGGTATTTCACTTTAGCTGTACATTATAGAATCACTTAGAAGGCTTTAAAAAAAATCCAGCTGCCCATGGGGCTTCCCTGATGACTCATAGTAAAGAAACTGCCTGACAGTGCAGAAGACACAGGTTTGATCCCTGGCCTGGGAGTCACATGCCATGGAGCTATTAAACCTGTGTGCCACAACTAGTGGGCCTGTGCTCTAGCACCCGGGAGCTGCAACTTTTGACCCCATGTGCTGCCACTGCTGAACTATATGTTCTAGAACTTATGCTGCATAACAGGAGAAACCACTGCAATAAGAAGCCTGCTTGCTGCAATTAGAGAGTAGCTTGCTGCAACTAGAGAAAAGCCCATGCAGCAATGAAGTCTCAAATATAAATAAATAAATGAAATCGTGACACTTACAACACACCCCAAACAAATGAAATCCTAATCAATGGGGGTAGGTCTGAGACATGAGTATTTGCAAAGTTTCCTAGGTGATTTCTGGACCATAAAGAAAGCTGACTGCTGAAGAATTGATGCTTTTGAAATGTGGTGTTGGAAAAGACTCCTGAGAGTCCCTAGGACTGCAAGGAGATCAATCCAGTCAGTTGTAAAGGAAATCAGTCCTGAATATTCATTAGTAGGACTGATGCTGAAGCTGAAACTCCAATGCTTTGGCCACCTGATGCAAAGAACTGATTCATTGGAAAACACCCTGATGCTGGAAAAGAATGAAAGCAGGAGGAGAAGGGAACAACAGAGGATGAGATGGTTGGATGGTATCACTGACTCATTGGACATGAATTTTAGCAAGCTCTGGGAGTTGGTGAAGGACAAGGAAGCCCAGTGTGCTGCAATCCATGGGGTCACAAAGAGTCAAACACACTGAGCGACTGAACTGAACTGAACTAGGCGATTTCAGCGAGCAGTTAAGGCTGAAAACCACTGTGCTTGCTGGAGTTAATTTTCTCTCCCCCTTCTAGAATAAGTGAGGAGAGATAGGCCAGACAAAGACTTCTTAAAATATGGCTGCTCAGAAGACATCATAAAGAATCTGCATTTTCCCATCTCTCTTTTTAAAAGTAATAGATATTTAAGATGTGTAACACAATACACACCACACACACACACACACACACACACACCAAATTTCCAGTCTATACTTTGTGATGAGGCTTCTCAGACAGATTGTTCATCAAAATCACACCAGAGGGCTTTTGAAATACAGGTTGATAGGCTGCACCTCCAGAGTTTCTGATCTGGCAGGTCTAGTGTGGGGTCTTAGAATTTGTGCTCTTGCCAAGTTCTCCAGTGAGGCTGATGCCACTTGTTCACAGGCCACATTTGCCGCACCACTCTGCCTGAGGAAAATAATAAGAATGGGAGGAATACTTTCAGCTTCTCTCTTTCCTGTTCATTCCCTTGCTGCCAGTGACTTTGTGTGGAATGTTGCAGAAAGAAGGAACTCATAAATACCTGTGACTCAGCCCTTTTTGAGAGTTCTTTTTCAACTTGGCCCTCACTGACTGTTGGCATTCTGGACCCAGAGGCCCTCCAGGATCAGGGACCAAGCCCAGCTTTGAACATATATCTAAGGCTCTGATTCTAATAAGATTGTCTGCTCCCCAAACCCCTCAGGTGACTGATCCTGAACACTAGATTTTAGATCCATCTAGAGTTTATTAAGGGACCCAACTGACTGTACATAGATCTAGTTCAGTGTTATCAGCAGTTTTTTGGCATATCATTCAGTTTCTCATGTCTGTTCCTTAATTGGTTACTAACTTGGGGAGAGGTGAAAGGTGTAATTAATTTTCACTACTCAAACCCCATCAGCAACTTGAAATTAACTTAAAACTTTGAGTCTTGTCACATCTAAAAATCTCTTCATTAATCCCTACATGTGATTGACAGTTTGACTGGAGACCCAAATCTATGGGAAAGAGACACTTTCCTTATAAATATCATTGAGTTATTAGGCCTAGAGTTAGAGAATTTGCAAGACTTTCAGCATTTTTGTAGATCCTAAGTACATTTTTATAGATCTTAGGGTTGGAAGCCCCGCCTCTCAGCATATGAAACAGAATGCAAACAATTGTCACATAATAATATTACATTTCACATGCATTTATTTAATGATCTATCATTTTTTATTTTTATGTTTTTGATTCCATCTCTATGTATATACACCCATAAACACTACATACGGATACAATATTTCTATGTTAT
The DNA here is from genome assembly GCA_006410875.1 of Neotragus pygmaeus. NCBI lineage: Eukaryota > Metazoa > Chordata > Mammalia > Artiodactyla > Bovidae > Neotragus > Neotragus pygmaeus. The sequence continues at coordinate 904,997 of SJYV01014018.1, read as the reverse complement.
AGGACATATATCCTGCATTATTTATATCACATATTCTATAATACATTATATGCTATATGCAGATATAGATATAATGTATATTTTTATAAGAAAGTTCCTTTCTAGGAAACAGTTTCATAGAACTTACGAAACTCATGAGACCCTAGACTCTCTGTCTTATTATCTAAAGGATAAAATAATCTTAAGATCCAACACTGGTGAGGAAAAGCTTGAGGTTAGTTTAATTTTTACTTCTTTATAGGCAACTATTCTACATCTTGGGAAATTTTTGGATCTGCTCTTTATTCTTAATGCTTGAAGTGTTACATCAATGTACCTAAGTTTGGACATTCCTATTGCACAGGACTCTTAATCTATCCCCTCAATATGAATGGTGTGACCTTTATTTCTCTGGGAAATTCTCGTATATTAAAACTTTGATATTTTTACTCCTAGCATTATTTTTTCCCCTGTATCTTTATTACTAGGAAAGAATCCTATTAACAGCTGCACAACATTTCATTAAATAGATAGGCGCTGGCCCTAAAGTTATAAACTTCAGTTCAGTCACTCGGTCGTGTCCGACTCTTTGCAACCCCATGGACTGCAGCATGCCAGGCCTCCCTGTCCATCACCAACTCCTGGAGTTTACCCAAATTCATGTCCATTGAGTCAGTGATGCCATCCAACCAGTTTATCCTCTGTNAAGAACCAGCCTGCCAAAGCAGGAGACATAAGAGATGGAGGTTCGACCCCTGGATTGGGAAGATCCCTGGAGGAGGGCATGGCAACGCATTCTAGTACTCTTGCTTGGAGAATTCCATGGACAGAGGAGCCTGGCGAGCTACAGTCCATGGGGTCGAAAAGAGTCAGACACGACTGAGTGACTTTCACTGTTACTTTGATGCAAACCAAACATCTCTGGAGTTGTGATACTGTGATTTATAATAAGAAATATATATTTGGTCTCTGATCATGTTCCTGACAAAGAGCTCCGGAAACCCTTGGAATTTCCAGTGACGAGTGTCTTTGTTATGTTAATGAAGACTTTTGGAGAGCCCTTTTGGCAACTCAAAGATGGGGGTTATTTGCCAGGGGAACCAATCATGAGGTTAGAGAGTTGGAACTTTCAGTAACCAGCCCTAACCCCCTCAACCTCCAGGGAGCACAGAAGGACTGGAGGTCAACTCAGCTGCCAATGACGATTTATTTAATCAGCCATGCTTATAACAATGAAGCCTCCATAAAACCCCCAGCAAAGGACAGGTTTCGGAGGTTTCTGGGTTGGTGAACACATGGAGATTCAGAAAGAGTAGACAGGGCATAGCAGCTCCACACAATATCTCCATACCCTGTGCTACGCAATTCTTCTGTCTGGCTGTTCCTGAGCTGTAGCTTGTATCATAAACCAGTGATCTAGTAAACAAAATGTTTCTTGGAGTTCCATGAGCTACTCTAGCAAATTAACCAAACCTGAAGAGGGGTGGTCTCAGGAACTTCTGATATACTGCTGGATGATCAGAAACACAGATGATGGCCTGGGCTTGTGACTACCATCTTAAGGGCGCAGGGCTGTGACTTGGAGGACTGAACACTTAACCTGTGAAATCTGCTACTACCTCTGGATAAATAGTGTCACAACTGATTTGAACGGCAGGACACCCAACTGGTGTCTTAAGACTAGCTTGTTGGAATCTAGAAAAACGGTGCAGATGAACTTACTTGCCAAACAGAAATAAAGACACAGATATAGAGAACAAATGTATAGATACTAAGAGGGAGAAGAGGGATGGGGTGGATTGGGAGATTGGGATTGACATATATTTTATACACTACTATGTATAAAATAGATAATTAATGAGAACCAACTGTATAGCACAGAGAACTCTACTAAAGGCTTTTCGGAGACATAAATGGGAAGGAAATCCAAGGAAGAGGGGATATATGTACACATGCGGCTGATGCACCTTGCTGTACAGCAGAAACTAACACAACATTGTAAAGCAACTATACCCCAGTTAAAAAAAAAAAAAAGATTGTTAGTAGGAGAACTCCCCCTCCCCTACTCATGTTGGAGTTGGTCTCAGAACACAAGAGGGTAGTAGCTGGTGCTTTGGCCTGCTCCCAGGGGTCAGTGGCATTTCTGAATAGAGTTCTATGCAACAACTTCGTAAAACTTAGAGTCTAATCTGTCAACCGACATTCCTTAACACCTTGTTCTAACTTTATACCTCTACAAGTCCAAAGACTCTCTTATTAAATTAACCTGTATCTAGCTAATTATTTTGAATTTAATGTCTAATTTTCTTAAGGGATATTAATGGATTATTCTTCTCTGGCAACTCCTGTAATCACACCTGCTGAGATAAAACAGGTGGGGATAAGTGTGTGCATATGTGTGCACACATGCAATATCTGCAGGATTCTATTATATTTTGCCAAAGTTATAACCTAAAAGCAAGGTCTGTTTTTCCATTCATCCTCAAAAAAGCATCAGATTACCTTCCTTAGCCAACTAGCAATCACATTTCTGGGTAAAATGTAAAAATCAGGTTCAATTACAGGAGAGAAATCATTGACATGTGCTAAAATGTGGATGTTTCCATTTCTCAGGACTAATAGTTCTCAGTTGTTAATGACATAACCTTAAGAAAGCCCTTTGCCTTCCCTGCTGGAGACAGGAAGGAGTAACTTTGTGTCCCAGGCACCAGTAGAGAGAAGATTGGTCTTGAAGCCTACACAATGTGGTTTGAGTGACAAGGGTAGTGCTTTTCAGGAAGGTGCTTTTATCTATGACTCAGGAAAAAATATACTCCTAAAACTGGGGGACCTGAACTTTTAACGTGAAGTTGATGACCTGTGCCTCATTAGGGAAGTCTAGAGGGATTATATTGGCTTCCCAGGTGGTTCAGTAGTAAAGAATCTGTGTGCCAATGTATGAGAAACAGGAAATGCAGGTTCGACCCCAGGGTTGGGAAGATCCCCTGGAGTATGAAATGGCAACCCACTCCAGTATTCTTGCCTGGCAAATTCAATGCACAGAAGAGTCTGGCAGGCTACAGTCCAAGGGGTTGCCAACAATTGGTCATGACTAGACAACTGAGCATGTATGCATGCATGCATGCATGCAGGGTGATTATATAGTTTATCTTCCAAACCAGGACACTTTTGAGAATAATAGGTGATTCTGTTAATGACTACATCAGGAAAAATGAGCATAAGAACATGATTGTCCTTGACAACTTAATATGTATGTTTTTCCTACATGAAACCTTCTACTGCGCTTCCTGTACCTTCTCACATCCCAAGCATCTGACTTAAATTGCAAATCCAAGAAAGCTGAACCTGTGCAGGTTTAGTCAAACTGTCTGAGTGCTGGGTATTTTGGTGGTGGTGGAGGGGTAGCAGACCAGTTTTAACACCAGGAGATTTATAGTACACATTTGGCCGTGACCTTTCCAAGCAAAGTTAGGCACCCAGAGTGGTCACATGTCCTCTGAAGTATGTGGAATGTTGGCAACCAGACCCACGCAGTTTACAATGTCATGTGTATGGTCTTTGGTGGGTGAAGGAGGGTGTTGGTATCCAGGGGAAGAATGTAGGAGACCATCAGAAATTTCCTGGTCTTGGCTGAAAATGGAGGGCCCCACTTGGATTTCTGCAGCACCAAACCACATTTTAGGCTTGCTGTGCAGGGCAGTTCCACAGGGATCAGAAGGCTTGTGTCACCAGAGTTCAGCAGGCAGGACAGGAAAATCAATACCCTCCTGCTAAAGGTTAAGAGTTTATCCAGCTGAAAATAAATAAATAAAGTAAAGGTTCGGCTTTTCTGCAGGCCTCCAAGGTGACTGGGAATGGGCTTCATTCTTTAGGCTCCAGCTTTTAGAGTCTTGGTGGTGGAAGTGTACATGAGACAGAAAAAAAATCTGTCAGAAACAAAGATTTTGGAAAGAATTGGAGTCACAGACTCAGGGAGGCTGGGCCTTTGTATCACCTAATTTAACCTCTTCAACTGACAGACAAAAATGCTGAGGTTCTGGATAGAGGGTCAAGGAGACCAAATCTGTTACTGTATAACATGGGAATGCTCTAGATATCAAAGTCTTCTGGTCTCAGGACATTCTCTCATAATGTATTTATTTAAGGCAACTATATCCACTCCCTTCTCTGCCTTCCATTTAGCTCTTCTGTGTCCTTTGCAGAATTGTCACAAATTTCTTTCATGAGTATTAATGGGACACATTTCTGGATCTTTTGTTGGTGATAATAAAAGAGAACTTCTTTTCCCTTGTGGTAACTGAGAGAACAAATGTGAGTGGGGAGATGATGGCAACCATCTTGCCATTAACGTGACAACAACAGAGAGGAAAGCTGAGACAAAAGAGGGAAGGAAAAGAGACTAGAATCTAGCAATATTATTTGAGTTTATCCATACAATCACGTATGATTCACTAACCTTAAAATGTTTGTTGAATTTGCAAACAGATTCCCTTTCCGGTTTGAACTATTTTGAGTTGGCTCTTCTGTTATAACCAGAAGAAACCTACTGACACAGAAAGTTGGCAATTCGCCCAAGGTCACATAGTAAATCAGAACTTCCCAGGTGGCACCAGTGGTGAAGAATCTGTCTGCCAATGCAGAGACGTAAGAGACATGGGTTCGATCCCTGGATTGGAAGATCGCATGGAGGAAAAAAAATGGCAACCCCCTCAAGTATTCTTGCCTGGAGAATCCCATGGACAGAGGAGTCTGGTGGGCTACAGTCCACAGAGTTGCAAAGAGTCAGACACGATTGAAGAGACTTAGAATGTACACATGCATGCACATAGTAAATAAAATTTCCAGTACTTAAAAGCTATTCTCCTCAAGTAGAATTGTTTTCCCTATATACTTCTATCTATTTTCAGGAATACATATGTAAATGGATAGCAGGTGAGTTTACCCAAAGTTCACTGACTGCACAGATAGCTAAACCAGAGCGTGCACTGGTAGAATGTTTTAATACTTCTCTAAAGTGATGGTCCTTTTCTTCTTAAACTCTTTTTAGAAAGCAAGAGAGTAAAGAAAAAGGCAAGGATAATTTTGTTTTCTTCCAAATCCAAATTGGAGTATCCTGCCTAGTTATGATATAGGATACCACTTTCAACAAAGATCTTGCAAAGGAATTCAATCTGCTTAGCTTGGAAGAGGAAAAACCCAGGAATCATGTATTGACTGAACATTTATCAAACTCTGACTATGAGAGGAAGGACAGCCATGTTCCAGCTATTCCCAGAGGCGGTATTAAGCTTAAGGGTAGGGAAATATGAGGAGATGGATTTTGAATCAACAATAAATTATTTATCAATTAGAGCTGTCCAATAACTTATGAGATAAATCATGATTGGTTTTGTTTAAGAGGAAATCTTCTATTTGATAAAAGTGTATATTCATCATCTTTTAAAACTCTTTCTGCTCTTCCCAACTTTTTACTTTAGAATTCTAAGAGTTAGGTGGTAAATATTTCAGGACAGGGTAACAGGAAATTAGGCAGGGGTGTATGGGGAAGGAGTGTGACTCTTAGGAAGGCTGATTAGAAAATGTTTTCTGTGGGACATAAGCTTGCCTTCTACCTTGTATCCAAAAATTCTCCAATCTACATTAAATATCTAGAATAGGTACTTTTCTCTTGAAGTGTAAAAGTGTGTTAGTCACTCAGTCGTGTCTGACTGTTTGTGAGCCCATGGACTGTAGCCCATCAGGCTCCTCCATACATGGAATTCTCCAAGCAAGAATCTTGGAGTGGTTAGCCAGTCCCTTCTCCAGGGGATCTTCCCAACCCAGATCAAACCTGGATCTCCTGCACTGCAGGCAGATTATTTACCTGGAAAGCCCATTTCTCCTGAAAGGTTTCCAATAAACATTGCAGTTATTCTATCCTATGCAGTGTTCTTGAGTTTGATTTATATTGGCAGAGTAACTGACAAAGATAAAAAAAAAATAGAATGGCCATGGGTGGTGGAAGTATTACTGTGTATAGAAGAAAAAATATGACTAGTGGTCAGACAAACATGACTTCAAACCCAGACTCATATACAGAGCAAGTTGACCAACTAAAAGAACTTTTTTTTCATTAGTAAAGATGAACTAATACATTTCTGTGTGTAGGGAAACTTTTAAAAATAAAGATCATGAATATATATAGAAAACACAGAAGCTAAATATTTCCTTCTATGCTAATTTTAATCCTTAGAGATAAATTCTTAACATCTTTAATAATTTTCTTCAAATTTTTAAATGTGTATAGATAGGCTTGGTTTTTTTTACAGAACTGGAATTATGTGTATTTTATTTTTTATTTAGCTTTTGCATTTAAATCATATCAGAAGAATTTTCCAGATCTTTAGGTATTGTTTTTCTTAATTGAAGTATACAGCTGACTTACAGTATTACATTATTTTCAGATACACGACCTGGTGATTCAATATTTTTATAGATTATACTCCAAATAAAGTTATAAAATCTGACAATATTTCCCATGCTATACACTACAACCTTGTATCTTACTTTATTCTTATTAGTGCGTACTTCTTAATTTGCTTTTCCTATCTTTCCCCTCCTCCCATTATTCACTGCACTGATGAAAATAACCACTTGTCTGACCTCTGTATCTGTGAGTCTGTTTCTGTTTTGGTATATCTGTTCATTTGTTTTATACTTTTAGATTCCATATATAAGGGGAAACATGCAGTGTTTCTCTTTCTCTGAATTACTTCATTAAACACAATACACTTCCAGGTCCATCCATGTTGTTGTAAATGGCAAAATAATACCAATAATTCCAATGTATTAATGTGTGCTGAAGCTTTATCTGTAACCTAGCCCATAGCCAAATTTTGTAAGTACTTTAAGTGTATGTGAAGGGAAAGTGTCTTCCTGAATTATTGTGTGTAATGCTTGCTATGTGCCAATTTAACTAGTTTTAATTATGCTTTTTAAGTCCTCTGTATCTCTTATCATTATTTAGTTTAGTTTAGTTCAGTCCCTCAGTCGTGTCCGACTCTTTGTGACCCCATGAATCGCAGCACGCCAGGCCTCCCTGTCCGTCACCAACTCACTCAGACTCACGTCCATCGAGTCAGTGATGCCATCCAGCCATCTCATCCTCTGTCGTCCCCTTCTCCTCCTGCCCCCAATCCTTCCCAGCATCAAAGTCTTTTCCAATGAGTCAACTCTTCGCATGAGGTGGCCAAAGTACTGGAGTTTCAGCTTTAGCATCATTCCTTCCAAAGAATACCCAGGGCTGGTCTCCTTTAGAATAGACTGGTTGGATCTCCTTGCAGTCCAAGGGACTCTCAAGAGTCTTCTGCAACACCACAGTTCAAAAGCATCAATTCTTCGGTGCTCAGCTTTCTTCACAGTCCAACTCTCACATCCATACATGACCACTGGAAAAACCATAGCCTTGACTAGATGGACCTTTGTTGGCAAAGTAATGTCTCTGCTTTTCAACATGCTATCTATGTTTATTTTCTTCCAAATGATTAAATTTAATTGGGATTCATTGCATATTTCATTTGCTATAATTATTCTGTATCATTGGAGAAGGCAATGGCACCCCACTCCAGTACTCTTGCTTGGAAAATCCCATGGACAAAGGAACCTGGTAGGCTGCAGTCCATGGGATCGCGAAGAGTCGGACACGACTGAGCGACTTCACTTTCACTTTTCACTTTCATGCATTGGAGAAGGAAATGGCAACCCACTCCAGTGTTTGCCTGGAGAATCCCAGGGATGGGGGAGCTGGTTGGCTGCTCTCTCTGGTGTCGCGCAGAGTCGGATACGACTGAAGCAATTTAGCAGCAGCAGCAGCAGCAGCAGCAGCTTCTATATCATGAGAATTTTATTTTCCTGAAATTTCTAATAGCTCAATGGAAAACATAATAGTCCACGTTGAACCTTTAACCCGCCTGCTCCACTTCCATCCTGCCACCATTTTCCACCAGGTCTGTTTAGGCTTTTTAATTTTCTTAAGCATGTTTGGCATGCTTCAAGTTTTTCATGAAAAATAGTATTTTCTTTAACATTAAAATTTGTTTACATCCTAGGATGCATGAGATTCTTACTATTTATTCAATCTAATATCTGGTATTCATTTACTTTTATATATTTGTACAGTTGTTTTCTTCTCTTTCCTTTTCTCTCTTAGGTAGGGATATATATATATGTGTGTGTATAAGTATATATATATAGCTTTCTTTGTTTATATTTTAATTCATTGGTCTCTACTTTTATATACTTCATCTTTCTTATTTTCTTTAAACTTACCTTGTTGTTTTAATACTAATTTTTAATATAAATATTTAGGTCATATTGTATTCTTTTTTATTCAATAAAAACAAATATAGATGTGACTTAGCCTGACAGAAGAGCTTTGGTTATAGATTTAACTCTTTCTTTCTTGAAAGAATTACTTGGAATCTTTTAATGCCAACTTACATAAATTCTTAATAATTACTAATTACTAAGTTAAGATTAACAGTCTTCTTAATCCAGTGAAGTACTCTTGTTCTTGCAATACAAACCTCTTAAAGTCTCTGCTTTTGCGTATTTACTTATGCTGGGTGAATTTCTCCAAGAATGTAGTCACTTTCCCTTCCCACTAAAAACTACCCATCTATTTGGGCCAATACAAAATAGAGTTTCCTTCTTCAGTTATTTCCTGACTAAATCAATTGAATGAGATCTGCATGTTTGAGCAATTTGTTAATTACTAAATCTGATTATGGCACCTAGCTTGTCATATTTTATGTATTTTGAGTTGGTGAATTTTAATCTTCTTGAGGGCACATGAAATAAAAGGCGTGGGAGATTCTACATAATAAGTCCTCAGCTATTTGTTGAGTCAGAGTTAACAGAGTTCAGAGTATCTTTGTTCCTAAATAAAAATAACTTCCCCACAATGTTACAGCTGGAATGTAGACCCTAGACTTGGTGGGTTTGGTAAGTTAAAATGTATTAATACAAAACTCTTCTCTATACAAGTGGAAAATGTTGCAGTTAATAATGAATAGGACTACTGGGCAAGGAGAAATTGGAGTCACCTGTGCCCAGTTACCCTTTCACCTCCTCCTCTGCCTCTTTCTGGGTCTCAGAAACACCTCCTGTATCTTGCTTCCTCTACCAGTAATCCTTCCCCCGGGAGCGTCAATTCTGAAGGCAATTTTCCAAGACCATTTGCAGAATTGGCTGGGGCTTCAGCTGTGCCGTGAAAGGGCATTTATTCTGGGACCTCAAAATGGCGTTTGAAAGAAACTGCTGAACTTGTTTCAAAAATAGATTCTATATTCATCAGTTTTATTGCTTCAGGTACAAATGTTAAAGCTAATAGTTCGTCTAAAATAATGCGTGTTTGTGTGTGTACATGTGCACACTCTGAGTTGGGTGTTGTTTTCGTACGTTTCTGTGGATTTTTTGACCCTTCCATAGACCAACTAGGAATGTAGTGTTATGTCCTGAGTCACAAGTCTGTACAAGCAGCTATTTGTGTTCTCTTGCCAGATCATGTGCCAAAACCATAATGTCCTGCATTCTAGAACTTTGCAATGCAATAAAATACTCAACTATACTTTGAAAAAAATTAGAAGCTTTATTCTGTATATGTATATATCAGGCTGTTGTTTAGTCACTAAGTCATGTCAGACTCTTCAGCAACACCATGGATTGTAGCCCACCAGTCTTCTCTGTTGGAGCAAACAATGGCACCCCACTCCAGTACTCTTGCCTGGGAAATCCCATGGATGGAGGAGCCTGGTGGGTTACAGTCCATGGGGTCGCTAAGAGTTGGATATGACTGAGTGACTTCACTTTCACTTTTCTCTTTCATGCATTGGAGAAGGAAATGGCACCCCACTCCAGTGTTCTTGCCTGGAGNGGATGGAGGAGCCTGGTGGGTTACAGTCCATGGGGTCGCTAAGAGTTGGATATGACTGAGTGACTTCACTTTCACTTTTCTCTTTCATGCATTGGAGAAGGAAATGGCACCCCACTCCAGTGTTCTTGCCTGGAGAATCCCAGGGACAGAGGAGCCTGGTTGGCTGCCATCTTTGAGGTCGCACAGAGTCAGACATGACTGATGCAACTTAGCAGCAGCAGCAGCAGTCTCATCTGTTCATGAGATTTCCTAGGCAATAGCACTGGAGTGGGTTGCCATTTCCTTCCCTTCCTGACCTTGGAATTTGGGCCCATGTCTCCTGAATTGGCAGGTAGATTCTTTAACAATCAGCCACCAAGGAAGTCCATAAACCAAGTTTAGCATCAATATATTTGAATTTTGTCAACTTTGACAATTTCAGGCTACTATTTTTGAGACAGAAGAGAACTATCAGGATTATACTAGGTTAGGAAGAGTCTTACCTTCCAATATAAGATTTTAGGATTTATACTTAGGATGTAGTAGAACTAATCTCATAGGGTGACTATGTCATATGCTATCCAAACTGGGACACTTTTTAGGGGGAAAGAAGGACTGCAAGTATAAACACATTTGCCTTGGGCAAAAGTGGCTTATGATCACTTCCTATTCTGAGTGATAAGGGAATTAAACATTCATTCTGGATATATCTGGGTTCTAGCCATATTTTTGCTGCATCCATGGAAGCTTGTATTTCAGGCATGAAGTGACAAATATTTGGCACTTACAATAATACTTTCCTGTCTTGAAGTCATAGCATATGTCTTTCATCAGTCATATTCTTTCACATTGATCTTTAGCGAAGATTGAACTTGCCTCTATGCTCAAACAAATCTGCTAAGACATTTCTACTTCTTCTTCTTTTTTTTTTTTTTTTTGGCGAAAGTTGAGACTGACAGAGGCTCCTTCTTAGGTAATTAGGGATTGTCTGAAGTGGTTCAATGATCTGGGTTGTAGCAGGGAGCCCAGNTTTTTTTTTTTTTTTGGCGAAAGTTGAGACTGACAGAGGCTCCTTCTTAGGTAATTAGGGATTGTCTGAAGTGGTTCAATGATCTGGGTTGTAGCAGGGAGCCCAGCAGTTGGGCCAACATTCAAAAAAGGATCAAAAGAAAAATGGGAACCACATTATAGTTTATTTCAAGCTAGGCAAATGCTTGAAACTTCCTCTCTGTTCAAATGCTGAATTTATTTGTAAAAAGATGAATTTACAAACTTTTTTTAGGCTTGGAGACATAAATGGGGCCTTCTTCTTCAGGCTCAGTAAGTTCTAAATGGCCAAGCATCCATGTCAGGGCTGATATTTCCTAATCACAGGCAAAGCAGAGAGCTGGGCATGACAAAGTAGGTCCTGTCTATTCTATTCACCACATAGGAAGGCACAAATATGAAGGTTTTCCCTGTCTTCAGCTTTCTAAGCACTGTATTACTATCTACTAGAAAACTTTCTCCAAAGAACATCATGGACTCTCAACATTCAGGTTAAAGGATCTTTAACTCTGGAGGTGGAGGAGTGGTGATAAAGGGTAGAGAGAGGGCAGAATTAAAGTGGAGGTTGTAGGAGATGCAGGTTCAATCCCTGGGTTGGTTGGGAAAATCCCCTGAAGGAGGGCATGGCAACCCACACCAGTGTTCTTGCTTGGAGAATCCCCATGGACAGAAGAGCCTGGTAGGCTATAGTCCAAAGGATCACAAAAAGTTAGACACAACTGAAGTGACTTAGCATGCATGCATGTATCCCTAATCCCAAGGGTAAAGTTATGAATTTGAGGTGAGGAGTAGAAGTGCCTCTTCTCCAAGAAAGATATTGACTTTATTCTAAGGTCAGGGAAACGTTGGGGCTGTGATTGGTCTAAATGACCAGGCTGATCAATATTGGCTCAAAATGTGAAGAATACTGAGTTCGCTTGTGTTGGGGTATTAAGGACAATAGCCCTAAACAGTTAGGGGCAGATTATTTGGGGTCTTCGGGGCAATTAGGTAGACATCATATGAAAAAAAAAATACAAATGTTGAATTTCCTGATTATCATTAAGTCTAATTGGTCATTGTTAGCATGATATTAACACAATCTTATTTGAATTTTGTTTATGTACCAGAATATTCTTCCTCTCCATAGTGAAGGAGAGCCACTTCTGGAGCTTGTTGGAAGGGCTTCTCTGAAAAGAATTAGTGCTCATAATATGCTCGACTTGCCATCACAATCAACAGTAATGGAGAAACACCACTGCCAGTGTGGTTATCCTGAGACTTGCCAGATTTGGATCAAGGAATCCAACTGCTTTATCTGACCCTGGTCTGCTGAGCCAAGATTGCTAAAGAATTGAATGTAGCCAAAGCCAAGATTGTGAATTTCATTGGGCCCTCACAATAAAGATTCCCTTCATAATGAGCCCTCAATGGGATCCAGTAACTGTTTTTCCCTCTGTTCTGTCCCCAGGGACCTTGTCCTGCTCCATGCACTCATTCTCTAAGTCAATTCAGGGTGCCTTCTCTTCTATGTGCCTGCCTTAGCAGCAAGGCTTTCACCAGAGATAGAATGTGGGTTTCATTTAACTGTGATCTATTGGCACTAGCTGTATAAAATAATAAAGTAAGAAAATCCCTGTGGCTATGTCTGGCCTAGATGTGAAAGTGCATGCTAATTGGTTAATTAGAAAAGTCTGCTTAGATCCCTGCTTGGAAACAAGTGGTGTCATAAGTGCTGGGTGTTGGCCATCCTTTGCCTGGACACATCAAATGACTTCTCTTCCCATCACAGGGAGCTCTGGCGTAAACAAGTTGGGCTGCAGCATCAGATATACCAAAACCTGAAAATGAGCAGCTGAGCATTTTGGGCCACAGATTTGCAGAGATTACTGCAACATGGGCAGTCGGCCAGTCCCAGACACTAAATAGAGAATGAGGGGCTGGCCTGTACAAGTTCCAACACCTGGAGAAGACTCTGAAAGCAAGGACTCCAGGGTGCTGAGAACTGTTTCCAGGAACGCCCTGTATCAGAAAAACTCTAAGTCAACCAGACACAGATGTTGATGTCTGGGCAAATTTCCTATACACACAGAGCTTGGGGACCTGGGGAGAACCTAGGTCATAGAGAAAGAGCTGGGAGGCAAAGACAAGAAAGCTAGCGTCCAGGGTTTCAGACCTCTAAGCTGGGCTGTCACTATGTGCTCTACTGTGTCTGGTCAAGTCTAACTCTTTGAGACTCCATGGACTGTAGCCCACCAGGCCCCTCTGTCTATGGAATTTTCCAGGCAAGAGTACTGGAGCAGGTTGCCATTTCCTTCTCCAGAGGATCTTCTCAACCCAGGGATCAAACCTACATCCCTTGCATCACCTGCCCTGGCAGGCAGATTCTTTACCACTAGCTTCTGATGGGGCAGCCCTATCAGACCTCTAAGAGAACAGGGAAATACGGAGCCTGAGGTCCCTTGTATAAGCTGAACTAGCATGGTAAACAAATAAGCTTCATGGATTCAGATGTGTCTCAACAGAATGAGGAAGATATGTGTCCAACATGAGTATCCTGTAACAAACAGTCTGGATGTCTCACCTGGCCCAAGGCACAATCGGGCAAGCTCTATCAGTGAATAGCTCAGTATATTAGCTTAAAAGAGAGACTTATCATCCAGGTTCCAGAATATTTCATCAAAATTGCACCCAAACCTTACTTTTTCTTCAGGACCCTGAGGACCTCATGCAAATCTCCTCAAAATACACAGTCAAAATATCCAGATATAAAATTACCTACTAATTGATCATTTTAGTTGTTGCCAGTGCAGCTATGTATTACAATGGACACTTTGGGTAAACTGCTGACATTTTTCCCCTCTGCTTTTTATCCTCCAGAAAAATTAAGAAGTGGGTGTTGGAGAAAAATAGAATGAAAGACTTTCCTCTGCACATTTTTCCAATGGCCCCAAAGCTCTGGTTCACAGTTTCACCTTGTGCAACGGTCGTAAAGTCAAATAGTCCCATGGCAACCTGAAAAAGATCGTTCTTTTCCTATCAAGCCAAGATCCTATTGACACTCAGATCCTCAGATTCATCCCTGAATTACTACCTTTGAACTGAGCACTTCTTTGACAACTTGGGGGTTTCCTGGGGTTTTTCATCCCTTTTTTTTTAAATATCGATTTTGGAATTTTTAACTAGGTTTGTGCCTCTGATCTTTTCTCAGCATCTGTAAAATCCTTTATTTCCCACAAGTTTGACAGAAACTGACTGTTGGAGATATAAAAGGATCAGGACAGACGGCCTTAAAGAAAGTTATCCATAAGTTTATCTCAAGAGAAGGTTTGGGCAAAGGCTATAAGTGTTACAATGCATGGGAACCAGATGGAGTTTGGCCAGCTGAGTCCTGCAGCGGGTACTGAAAGAAGTAACTGCAGAAAGAGTCAGTAAAAGGCTCTTTTCCTGATGCTCTTTCTTGAACCCACATTTGGCAGGACTGCTGTTAGTAGCTGGCTCCCCAGAAGTCACACTGTTAACAAGAGGCGAGAGGAATGTATGGTGGCCACAAGTCTAAGATGTGTTTTCATTTGACTTTGAAATAGGTTCTTGCTATTCTTATTATGCCTAAAAAGGCTAAAACAGGACACCATTATTCTAACTTTGAACCACTGGTCACTGCCTGCCTGTTTCTCCAAAGCAAACAGAATATCAGTTACCAAATTATGCAAAGGATCATACAAGAAGTACTGTCTTGAAGATACCTTTGTCTCCTGTTCTTATTCTCGTTCCCTGTGGCAGTCTTCTTTGGTGTCTCATCTCCTTATTCCTGCCAAAGGCTGCCTCCTCTAATGCCTGCAAGGCCACAGAGAGCTTGGGAGAAACTTGGCCCCTACATGGGGCAGGCTGTAAGTGTCCCAGAGTCAACAATCCCTTAACAGCCCTCAGTCAGTGGGAATGATTTAAAGTATACAGGAGGATGTGTGTCAGGGAGTGTGAGTCAGACTTGGGTCTGTATATCAAAAAGTCTCCGCAATTACAATACCTGGGCTGTAAATTTGGCTCTGATTTTCCTCAAGGAAAAAAGCAAAGAGAATGGGTTTTTCTTAAAAGCCCAGAAAATTAAAGGCATGATTGTATATGGTTTTATAATTATATGATTTATATTTATGAATGTATATGATTTATAATGTTTCAGTTACTTAGTTTTCTGGCTCAGTTTTGGCCCTGTTCAAAACATCTTCACTGTTTCCTTTGTGACTTCCTTATTTAGGGTGAGTTCCTCCTCTCTTCCCTGCTGGGAAAACAAAGATTTCCCCAATTTTAGGACCTATTTTGTTCATTTCCATAGTTACTGAGGGTATACAAATACACACACACACACACACACACACACAAATACATACTGAGTTCTTACAATATACAATAACTTTTATGATTTTTAAAGAAATGATAATTTAAAAAAATATTTTACTCCTTCCTGTGATGGTGGCAGACTTTTGGCTCAAATAGTCATTATTAAGGCAGGTCTTAGGGAGCTGAATTATATAAAGTATCAAAATTAATTAGTTATAGAGTGGGTCTGTTCTAAAAACTGATCATTGGCATCCTTTAACTTAATAAATTATTCTTAGTTCACATAACTCTATACCCCAAAGACAAAACAAATATGAATTTCAATAACTAGTGAAGATAAGGATCATAAATCTTTTGCAATTTCTTCTGGAAATGAATTTTTTGGTAAGATTTACTATGTTTATCTCTTACTATCGAAACCCGAAGTTTAAGATGCAAGTTCTTAAAATGAAGTAGGAGAGGAGTTTTCAAACTTTGGGTTCAGCACACAGTAGATATCTTAGCTTCTAAAAAAGACTCCCTTAGCTCAGACATGAAGTCTGCCTCACAGGAGAGAGATCTCATTCATCTTGAATGCAAGATAAACTAAACCAGAGATGGTCAATTGAAGTTACATTTTTCAACTGGGCTGGAAATACCCAATAAGTTTTCAATCAAACTTCCCATTCTCATAACTAATGTCACTAAATTCATCAGGCTCCATCCCCCTCGACAGTCCCCAATTACTATTACCACCACTCAGTGCAGAAGGTTAAAAACCTAAGCTCAAGCCTTTCTAGCCAAACAAGTCTTGGACCGACAATTCATCAAATCAAAGCTCTTCAATCTATGAAGTTTGAGGAACCTGGATTATTATAGCTACAGATGTGAAAATCATCCATTTGTGCACTAACAATAAGCATCTTTGGTAATATTTTTCTTTACTTTCTAGCATGTTTCTTGCTTGCCCATGGGAATACATTCACTGATTTAAGATCAAAGCCAGCTTGCAATTTGGAGAAAAACAGAAGAAAATAAAAACTTTGGGTACAAAAATAATGCCAACCAACATAGTTAAAATGAGACCAAATTCATACGTTTCTCCAAACTGCTTTATCATGCTACTTGCAAAACAATCCCTGGGAAATAAACATGCTTTTTAGAAAAAAGGATGGATTCTGTGTGGTAGTTGGTTCAGTTAGATGAACTTTAATGTTTCTTCCAAGTTTGTAATAATTCTTTGTTCAGGCAATGTGTTTCTTTGGGCAAGGCTGAGGAAGTGATGTGGACTGTAGTTTACTTAACAAATAAATTTCTACAAGAGGGATAATTTGGGGAATCCAGTTTCCTAGACTCAACAATGACATGAAATATGTTTATATTAGCTACATGGGAGAATTTCCTCAAACTGCCACATGCGTATAGGAAAATGCTATTTTTCTCTGAGAAAATGAAAAGAAAGCTCAAGTGAAAGTTTTAATCACAACTAGAAAAAAATTATTAGGGTATGACTGTAATATTTCTAATTGACCTTATTTGATCCCCAAAAGGTATCACTATATGTTTTTCTAAAAAGTATTTCAGAAGTGAGGTACGGTGTACCACTTGGAAGAAATCACACACACATACCTTCCAGGTGATTCCTTCTAGAAGATACATTTGTTAACAATAATATGACTCTTAAAGAAAATATTAAGTTTTCAAAGAAAAACACTCCCTCTCTGTGACAGTTTGAGTTATGGAAATGCCTATCATCAGAAGAAAGTAAGATTACTGAAGGATATAGCAATTTATCAGAAAGGATATACAGCAGAAAGTGACTTCATTGATGAAAGGTTTATTGATTGCTGCAGAAAAACTATCCATGCAGTGACATTTGAAGGGCTCTGACTTGCCACCTGCACCAGATGCTAGTTCTACATTGGCTATTAATTCTTTCATAGAATTTGGGCAATCAGCACCCTACTGTTACTATATTTCAGCTGTTAAAAGGAGGTATAGTTGAACTAGCATGGCAAGAAACTATTAGCCCATTGCATTTTATTTTCTGTAAAATAGAGGCTCATTTATTGAGGTTTGATGGGCAAAGAGCAAAGACAGTATAGCCTTGCTTTGCCTCACCACTGGGCCCCAGTTTAGCGTGTCCATGCACACGTGAGTCTCTAAAGTTTGGTATTGCCTCCACCTGCAAATAGCATAAATATGAAAAAGTACTCCTTTTGTTCAGCTTCCAAGGTGACATAGTGGTAAAGAATCTGCCTACCAGTGTGGGAGATGCAAGAGTCCTGAGTTCGATCTCTGGTTCGAAAGATCCCCTGGAGTAGGAAATGGCATCCTGCTCCAGTATTCTTGCCTGGAAAATTCCATGGATAAAGGAGCCTGGTGGGCTGCAGTCCATGGGGTCCCATGCTGGACATAACTGAGCACATATTCTTCTTGTATTGAGTCTTACCACTTGACCACAATTATGGGATTTCTGGTGCCTAGAAGAGGCACTGAAGAGCTGGTTTAGGTTTCTGGAATCTTTATGAGATATCCAAGATAATGTTTTTATTACCCATCTATCTGCTGTAAGGGCTTTTATGCTTCAACATACTGCTTATTTGTACTTAGATACAAAGGAGAGATTGAGATCAGCCAGCTTTTTATCTCAAACATGTATAAAGACTTATTTACAACAAGCATGCTCTTTTAAAGCAAAATGAAAACTGTTTTACCAATGCCTGCAATATTCCATATACCCAGCTTGCAAATTCTGACCCATATGAATTCCTTGGAAGCCCCATGAGAAATGGTAAACAAAAACAAAAAAATAAGAGTAGACAATAAAGGTAGAGAGAGGTACTAAGTTATAGATTAAACAGTAACTGTGGTCCAATTGTTATAGCCCTGAGTATGCTGTAGAATCATTTGGGAATCTTTGACAAAATACAGATGCCCAGACCCACACCTGACTTGTATTTTTGTATCTTTTAATCTGTGTTTGTGCCCACATAACAGTGTTTTGGGGCTTCCCTGGTATCTCAGTTGGTAAAGAACCTGCCTACAATTCAGGAGACCCTGGTTTGACTCCTGGGTCAGGAAGTTCTGTTGGAGAAAGAATAGGCTACCCACTCCAATATTCTTGGGCTTCCCTGATGGCTCAGATGGTAATGAATCTGCCTACAATGTGGGAGTGGAGAAGGCAATGGCACCCCACTCCAGTACTCTTGCCTGGAAAATTCCATGGATGGAGGAGCCTAGTAGGCTGCAGTCCATGGGGTCGCAAAGAGCCAGACACGACCGAGTGACTTCCCTTTCACTTTTCACTTTCATGCATTGGAGAAGGAAATGGCAACCCACTCCAGTGTTCTTGCCTGGAGAGTCCCAGGGACGGGGGATCCTGGTGGGCTGCCATCTATGGGGTCACACAGAGTTGGACACGACTGAAGTGACTTAGCAGCAACAATGTGGGAGACCTGGGTTCAATCCCTGGGTTGGAAAGATCCCCTGGAGGAGGGCATGGCAACCCACTCCAGTATTCTTGCCTAGAGAATGGACAGAGAAGATTGGTGGGCTACAGTCCATGGGATCGAAAAGAGTCAGACACAACTAGCAACTAAGCACGGCACAGCACAATTGAAATCAAATCGACTTCTATCTACATCCAAAAAGAAAGGAAGACTAAAAGATCCACTGTCCCCATCTTTTAAACTCCCCAAAACAATGCTACATCTTAGTTTATAATATGGACTCTAATTCCCTCAACAGGTGGCCAAAATAGCAATGTGAAGTGTTAAGAAAAATTATTATAGAAAAAAATGTGACCTGTGTAGTGACTTATATAAACAGTTGGCACTCTATATTCATGGGTTCTATACCTGCACTGTTAACTATATTTACATTGTATTGACAATTGCATAGCATTTACATTGCATTAGGTGTTATAAGTAATCTGGGAATGATTTAAGGTAAACAGGAGGGTGTGTGTAAGTTACATGTAAATACCATGCTACTGTATATAAAGGACTTGAGCATTCAAGGATTTTGGTATCCATCGGGATACATAGAACATGGTATCCATAGAACCAATCCCTCTGGGACATTGAGGGAAAATGGTATCTGGAGCCCCCCATTAAACAGATGAGCTCACGTCTCAGAGTGCTGTAGGTAGGTAGGTGTTAGTTGCTCAGTCGTGTCCAATCTTTGCCTGCCAGACAGCTCCGTCCATAGGATTCTCCAGGCAAGAATACTGGAGTGGTTTGCCATTTCCTTCTCCAGGAAGTCTTCCTGAACCAGGGATCAAACTTGGGTCTCCTGCATTGCAGGTGGATTCTTTACTGTCTGAGCCAGCAGGGAAGTCCTATGCTAACACCCACTCAATGGACATGAGTTTGAGCAAGTTTTGGGAGTTGGTGATGGACAGGGAAACCTGGCATGCTGCAACAGCCATGACTGAGTGACTGAACTGAACTGATGCTAACAATATTTAGAGTATAACCAACCTAAGTGCCTAGAACACTCCCTATTATATCCTTCTCAGAAACTCAAGAAATAACTATTAAAGGAATAAGGGAATTTATGAAAGAATCAATGGTAAATAGGTCTGAAGAACTGGTATGTATTTATCTGTTCCTATAGTGTATGTCCATGACTATGCCAGGGCCCGAGGCAGGGGATTAAAAGAAGACAATTTCTGGCTTTGGGGAACTCATAGGCTAAGTGAATAGACATTAATCAATTGATGGAGAACTTTGAAAGAATTGAAAGATTGAAACATCAATTTCACAGTGCCTGGTAATCATTACAAATAAAAAGAAAGTAAAGAATATTTATAATTAGGGAATAGTTAGGAATTAATTAAAGTGAAATGATTATATATCAAAAATTGTGAGATACAGCCAAACTGACAAAAAAATCACAATAAACTAATTCCACTTGTAGGAAAAAACACATCTTTGAAAATGATTGCTGTAAGATCACCATAGAATACTTTAAAAAAGGAATCACACCAAATATAAATTGTCCTCTAAATTGGCATTGAGTTCATTGCAAAACCAATCCAAATTACGCCAAGATTTTTCTACATGAAACATGCATGCTAATTCTAAGATTGGTATGAAATAATAATCACAAAATGAGGACAATTCTGAATATAAAAAGCAGTAAAAGAAGAAAAAATGAAGGGGAAACTGGCTTGATCAGATGTCAAGACATTATAAAATTATAGTAAATGGAATGATCATATCCAAATTCTTAAATGGGTAAGGTAGCATTAAAAAATTGGGGGGGAAATGACATATTCAGTACATTAACTTGTGTTAAGTATTCTCAATATACATGAAATAATTCTTATAGTTAATAAGAAATGCATTGTTCCATAGCAAATAAAACTTATAAGTGAAAAAAACAAAACAACTGAATCTTTCAAGTGGAAAGGCCTATATGATACCAAAGTAGGGAAGGATTTAAACATGAAATAAAAAGAGTAAACCACAAAGGAAAAGATGTCGACATCTGATGATGTTAAAATGAAAAATGTAATGAAATGAAAAATAAAAGCATAAACAAAATAAAGGAAGAAAGCCCCACTATGTAGCAGATAACATTTGCCTAGCATGTAAAAGAAATATAGTTAATATCCAGGCTATACCAAGAACTTCCAAAACAGATCTTAAAAAAAAAAAAAAAAGTGGAAAGAGATAATAGTCCTGCAATTCATGGGGAGTGGGAGAGGGGAGAAGGTGGGAGAGGGGAGAAGTTGAGTTAGGAGCCTTAGGACTAAAAATGCATTAGAAAATGTACAAATTTATTAGAAATGAATAAAATAAAAATCAGTACAACACTGAAATACATTTTACTCCCATCTGAATAAGAAAAAATTTAAACCAATTCAGAAAAAGTGTGACATCCAGATTTAACCAGGCTGTAAGGAAAGGGACTTTTCATACTCTGCTATGTGAGTTGGTACAACCATTTTGAAAAAAAAACATTTTGAAAAAAATTTGGCAGCATGTGGAAAACTGAAAATAGGTCTCTCTTAGAGCCTAGCAGTTTTGTTGCTAAGTATATACCTTAGAAAATCCTGGAGCACATGCACAAGCATATATGGTGTAAGGATGATTTTGAATAAAAAAGAATAAATGTAAAATGCTATAATTTAGCATGATTTAAAACAAAAGCACAAAATATTAAAAAGTATACAGCGTGTGCTATGTTACTTCAGTCGTGTCTGACTCTTTGAGACCCTATGGACTCTAGCCTGGCAGGCTCCTCTGTCTATAGGATTCTCCAGGCAAGAATACTGGAGTGGGTCGCCTTGCCCTCCTCCAGGGGATCTTCCCATCCAGGGATCAAACCCTCATCAGTTAAGTCTACTGTATTGGCAGGTGGTCTTTTCTTGTGGTTCAACTGGTAAAGAATCCACCTGCAATGCGGGAGACCTGGGTTTGATCCCTAGTTTGGGAACTTTATAGTTCTGGGTTGGACTGTATAGTCTTTGGGGTTGCAAGGAGTCGGATACAACTGAGTGACTTTCACTGTTCTTTACCACTAGTGCCACCTGGGAAGCCCCCAAAGTATATCATCTGTATTAAATCTGTAGTTACAGTTTGAAATATATTCCAGTGTGACTGGATCTTAGATATGTGATTTTTTTTTAAGTGAAAATTATTAGTTAATACTGTGGACAAAGGAGCCTGGAGGGCTACAATCCACGAGGTTGCAAAAAGTTGGACACGACTGAGTGGCTAAAATGACAACAGTTGTAATATAACATGTTAGATTGCTGTAATAATAAACCACAAAGAAACTCTATGTAGTATTAGAATAATTACATACAAATTTGAATAAACGCCTTAAAAGGGTATACATTGAAGTTTTTAAAGGGATTGCTGCTTAGTTGCTAAGTCGTGTCCAACTCTTTGAGACTTCATGAACTGTAGCATACCAGTCTTCCCTGTCCTTCACTATCTTCTGGAGTTTGCTCAAACTCATGTCCACTGAATCAGAGATGCCATCCAACCATCTCATCTTCTGTCACCCCTTTCTCCTCTTGTCTTCAAACTTTCCCAGCATTAGGGATTTATCCAAAGAGTCGGCTCTTTGCATCAGGTAGCCAAAGTATTGGAACTTAACATCAGTCGTTCGAATGAAGTGGGTTGATTTCCTTTAAGATTGGTTGGTTTGATCTCCTTGTTGTTCAAGGACTCTCAAGAATCTTCTCCAGCACCGTCGTTTGAAAGCATTAGTTCTTTGGTTCTCAGCCTTCTTTATGGTCTAACTCTCACATCTGTACACTACTACTGGAAAAACTATAGTTTGGAGAACATGGACCTTTATCAGCAAAATGATGTCTCTGCTTTTTAATATGCCGTCTAGGTTGTCATTGCTTTTCTCCCAAGGAGTAAGCATCTTTTAATTTTGTGGCTGCAGTCACCAGCCTCAATGATTTTGGAGCCCAAGAAAACAAAATCTGCCACTTTTTTCTACTTTTTCCCCATCTCTTTGCCATGAACTGATGGGACTGAATGCCATAATCTTAGTTTTTTGAATGTTTAATTGTAAGTCAGTTTTTTCACTCTCCTCTTTCAGCTCCATCAAGAAGTTCTTTAGTTCCTCTTCATTTNACTAGTGCCACCTGGGAAGCCCCCAAAGTATATCATCTGTATTAAATCTGTAGTTACAGTTTGAAATATATTCCAGTGTGACTGGATCTTAGATATGTGATTTTTTTTTAAGTGAAAATTATTAGTTAATACTGTGGACAAAGGAGCCTGGAGGGCTACAATCCACGAGGTCGCAAAAAGTTGGACACGACTGAGTGGCTAAAATGACAACTGTTGTAATATAACATGTTAGATTGCTGTAATAATAATAATAATAATAAACCACAAAGAAACTCTATGTAGTATTAGAATAATTACATACAAATTTGAATAAACCCCTTAAAAGGGTATACATTGAAGTTTTTAAAGGGATTGCTGCTTAGTTGCTAAGTCGTGTCCAACTCTTTGAGACTTCATGAACTGTAGCATACCAGTCTTCCCTGTCCTTCACTATCTTCTGGAGTTTGCTCAAACTCATGTCCACTGAATCAGAGATGCCATCCAACCATCTCATCTTCTGTCACCCCTTTCTCCTCTTGTCTTCAAACTTTCCCAGCATTAGGGATTTATCCAAAGAGTCGGCTCTTTGCATCAGGTAGCCAAAGTATTGGAACTTAACATCAGTCGTTCGAATGAAGTGGGTTGATTTCCTTTAAGATTGGTTGGTTTGATCTCCTTGTTGTTCAAGGACTCTCAAGAATCTTCTCCAGCACCGTCGTTTGAAAGCATTAGTTCTTTGGTTCTCAGCCTTCTTTATGGTCTAACTCTCACATCTGTACACTACTACTGGAAAAACTATAGTTTGGAGAACATGGACCTTTATCAGCAAAATGATGTCTCTGCTTTTTAATATGCCGTCTAGGTTGTCATTGCTTTTCTCCCAAGGAGTAAGCATCTTTTAATTTTGTGGCTGCAGTCACCAGCCTCAATGATTTTGGAGCCCAAGAAAACAAAATCTGCCACTTTTTTCTACTTTTTCCCCATCTCTTTGCCATGAACTGATGGGACTGAATGCCATAATCTTAGTTTTTTGAATGTTTAATTGTAAGTCAGTTTTTTCACTCTCCTCTTTCAGCTCCATCAAGAAGTTCTTTAGTTCCTCTTCATTTCTACCATTAAAGTGGTATCATCTGCATATCTGAGGTTGTTGATATTTCTCCCAGCAATCTTGATTCCACCTTGTGAGTCATCCGGCCCAGCATTTTGCATGATGTACTCTTCATATAAGTTAAATAAGGCAGGGGACAATATACAGACATAGCATACTCCTTTTCCAATTTTGAATGAGTCCATTGTTCCATGTCCAGTTATAACTATTGCTTTTTGACCGGCATATAGGTTTCTCAGAAGGCAGGTAGAGTGGTCTGGTATTCCCATCTCTTTAAGAATTTACACAAGCAAAGGCTTGAGTGTAGTGAATGAGGAAGAAGAAAATGGAGCTAGTATAGTGAGAGTGCGCGTGTGTCTCTAGAGAGTGTGTGTCTCTGTGTCCGTGTGTCTGTGTGATGTGGTTGTATAAAAATGAGACTTATGTGAGAAACAGTTATATTTATCACTTCTAGGTGGCTTCACACTATTCTTTCATTCATAGTTTTTTGTGGCTTTAAAATCTCTCAGAAGCTATCATTAAAAACAGTATTACAATAATATTTTCACATGTCTAAATGTTATTTAGAATATAATTTTTAAAGACTGTGCAATATCCTATATTACTGATTTGTCATAATGATTTTAGGATTTTTTTTTACTGTATATTTTAAATTTGCCACTGTCATAAATAGTGATGTTAGAAATATTCTTATATGTAAAATTATTTTCATATGCTTGCTATTTCCTATATACAGGATTTTGTGTTTAAGGTTGTTAGTATAATTTTATTTCCCATCATCTCATTTTATTGCTTATCAGTTTTGCTTTATATAGTTTGATATTATATTATTTGGCACATAAAGTTTCATAACTATCGAATCACTACTGTGAATTATATTTATTTTTAAAACTCTCTTCGATGTTTTTATTGCCTTAATTAAATTGTACCTGATTTTAGAAAAATCACTGCTGCTTTTTTTTAAACAGGAAATTTTAAGTTCAAAGGAACAGATAATTTCTAAATTATATAAATTATTTCAACCATGTAAGACAGGCTTTTTAATTAATTTGATGAAGCTGATATAATTCTGTTTTAAATATTGACAGAAAATAAAAAACAGTGGCTGCTGTGTGTTAGCAGGGGGAAGAAAAGAACCTCTGAGCATGTGATCCAGCTTTAGGACAAGTTTCTCCATCAGGATGCAATCTCAAAACAGCAATTTGTTGTTGCTGTTTAGTCGCTGAGTCGTATTCGACTCTTTTGTGACCCCATGGGCTGTAGCCTGCCAGGCTCCTCCATCCATGAAAATTTCCAGGCATGAATACTGGAATGGGTTGCCATTTCCTTCTCCGGGGAATCTTTCCAACCCAGGGATCAAACTTGTGTCTCTATCGGTAGGCAGATTTAGTGCTGAGCCTCCTGGGAAGATCCAAAATAGCAATAGCTTTGGATAAAAGGGTCAACGAGAAAGTTCACCTAAATTATCTGGACAAACAGGTCAATGCAAAGCTAATCTGGCTCCTTATCAATACAAAGAAATCCAAAGAAATCAAACTCCTTGTCAATATATCATTTATCACTTTGTCAAAGCAGCTTTCTCACTGAGGCAACAAAATTCGGAAAATTTTACTTCTTCAGTAAAAGGAGTATCTTTTTCCTCATTTTCTTCTGTTAGAAAGACCAGCCATATTTGGCCATTACATGTTTCAGTCAAGAATTCTGGTTGCTGAAATAAATACTTCTGTAAAAGAAGAACCTACTAGAATCACTTCCTATTTTTGGAAAAAAGGGGGTTTTGGGATTCTTTGTCTTTGGAACTCATTTAGAGACAGTTTATCAAAGATTTAGACTAATTCTGAACTGTTCCTTGTAAGGAGTTTGAAAATTAAATATGCTCAATTTGAAAATAAATGTGAATATTATCGGCCTGTATTTATGCCAAAGACCAAGAAAATGTTTTAATACATGTACTATAAGATAATAATATGTATTTGGTGCTTTAAAAATTCAGGATCTGGCCTGAAGTAGATCTAGGTTTGATTCCAACCCCAACACTTGGATTTTGACTAATATTCAGTTCTTTCATCTGTAAAATATACATCACACTATCATTAAGTTCAGAGTGTTGTGGCAAGAAAATTTTCTAGAGATGATAAAGTTAGTACAGGGCTTGCATGAAACAAATGAAAATAAATATCAGCAGTAAAAAAGGATTGTTATAAAAAACAATAAAATCTCTAGAAACTCAATATCTTTTGGTTATATTCTGCTACAACAAATCTGATTTCATGTTTGTTTCATGTTTAAAGATTTTAAACATGATTAAATTATGGCAGAGTAATCATACAACTAGATACATTATTTATGTTTACATAAATCATTGTTGTTGTTTAGTTGCTAAGTCATGTCTGACTCTTTGCAACCCCAAGGCTTTAGCCCACCAGGCTCCTCTGTCTATGGGATTTCCCAGGCAAAAATATTGGAGTGGGTGGCCATTTCCTTCTCCAGGGGATCTTTCTTACCCAGGGGTCAAACCCACATCTCCTGCATTGGCAGACAGATTCTTTATCACTGAGCCATCTGGGAAGCCCATATTTACATAAATACACATACATTATATGACATGTATTAACCTGAATACATATAACATCATATATGATACATAATGTATATGTTTATATTATAATATTATGTGTTATATATATTATATTAAAGTGTATATATATCTTATACACATATTTTTTCTGAGTTTCCTGGCCAAGAGCCCTGAAGGATCTCTGTCATAATAAAGTTTGTACAACACCAAATCAGACAACTGAGAATATTAAATTTACCCCACAAATGATGGCTAAGTTTATACTGATTTAAGTTTCTCCCACCTATTTGACCTGACCTGACCAGGATTTCTCAGGGAGTAAAATTGTAAATAGCTAAGAATAAGAGCAGAGGATTCTCACTTGAGACAATAAAATGCATAGGTCAAAGATGGAAGGTGATATAAAGAGTGGATTTAGTTCTCTGGATTCACTTCATGGAGCATGTGTCTGAAGAAGAAGAAACTGCTAAGTAACCCTCTATGAAACTGCCCTGAAGCTGCAGATTGGAGCTGGTGGAGGAGCAAGATGAAGGTAGATCATCTTGACTTGGGATGGGGAGACCAAGATAATCTGAGCTTGAATTCAGCTATTTGAACGTGGTGTTGGCGCGTGATACCAAGACTAAGGAAAGGGGGCAGGACCCAGAAAGCCAGAGCTGAAAGAGGGGTTCTGACCATGATTCACCTACCCTTCTCCCAAGCTTTAATTAGCTGCAGTGGCCAGGTTCATCTACTTGTATCAATGGTGAACCTGGACCAATTTATCAGGATTCCTTTACTAATATATTCTGAGTCTTGGAAGTAATAGCTTTGTGTTTTGATGTTTAACAGTGAAGGCATTGGCATTGTGAACCCCTTGTAGTGTCTCAGTCATGCTCCTTTCCAAATGTATCCTCAAGGTGATCTCTTATTTCCTGATTCACTGGATTCCTCAGGTTGTACCCTCAGTGCAGGGTCTCTGGCAAACCATCAGGGAGGGACTGGAGACTTTGACACATAGGAGAATGGTATCTTCTGTTTCAGTGATCTTCCTGGGTCTTTGGTTTTACCAGTTTCATGGCCTGTCAAATTACAGTGGCCTCTTTCCCTTGTATTTTTAGCAGAAGTCTTAGAATGACACAGGATTTCTTTCACTTTCCTCATTTCTGTTTTTCTTTCCTCTGCCCCTGCTTGTCTCCTACTTGATCTTCCTATAAGTACCAACTTACATGCAATCTACCAGGAAATCCTATTAGCTCTACATTTAAAATATACCCACACCACAACCACTTCCTTTCTCCTCATGCCCACAGTCTTGTCCCACTGCCCCCCACCCCCTGCACTGGGTAGCCATAGACGCTTTCTAACTGATCTACCTCAAATCTTGCTTCTATGCATCCAAGAGAGCCAGAGTGGTCCTGATAAGATGTCACTGCGTTCCTCAAGACATTTTCAATAGCTTTCTATCTCATCCAAAATAAATGTCAAAGCTCTTAATGACCAACAGTTCCCATAATTGGGCCCCCTATTACCATTCTGACTGTATCCTCTGCTTTTCCCCCTGTAGATTTCTTGGTTCCTGACCCACTAGCCTTCTTCAAAATTCTCCAGGCACACTCCAGCCTTGGGGCCTTTTCCACTTGCCGTAAATCACTGTGGATCTCTCTGTTCTATGATAGTGATAAAATAATACAATCAAGATGAAAACCAAAGGCCTTGTTTCTGATTTCTTTCTTTCTAAATGGTCTCCAAAACTAGAGATTACGGGACTAAATGAAACTACTGACTAAGAGGTTCCTAAGTTTCTGGGGACCCAGGAAATACAGGTGGTCCTCACAATACCAGGTGTAACATTAAAGTCCTCATCTTACCTGCCTCTCTCCCTGACTTCTCTGTGCTTCATATATGGCCCAATTTTTTTCCATGATTCAAGTCAACAAGCGCATCCTACACCTAATGGTTTCTCAACTAGATGCCATGCTAAATGTTAGAACATACACTCAATCTGAGGGCAGCCATAAGCTGGTGGGAGAAACTGTATGGAACAGATGTGGAAAAAATTCAACAAAAATAAGCTGGTGGGAGAAACCGTATGGAACAGATGTGGAAAAAATTCAACAAAACACAAAAACTTCAGTAGAACTATGTCCTAGTTGAATATCAGCACAGGCTAGAGGGATTTTTGAAAAGAGATGCAGGGAAGACTGTCTGGGGAAAATGGAAGATGAAAAAAAATGAGGACTGAAAAGTGAGAGGTGGGTATAGACGGAGGGAAAGGCGCCTTTGGTAGATGAAATAGCACAGCTCTTCTAGGCCACTTGTGACAGTGAAAAGTCAGCAGCTGCAGGCAACAAGATGGGGCAGAGGGGTGTAGACCATGTCTTGCCTATGAATTTAGTTCTCGCAAGGTGAATAGGGAGAACCAGTGCAGAGTTCCAAGTGAGTGAGCTGCTTGAGGAAATTCACAGGTAGAAAGCTCACTCTGGGTCATAAGGCAGTTCTATTTGCAATTTTTTAAGGAATCTCAATACAGTACTGTAAAGTAGAATAAAGTAAAAATTAAAACTTAAAATAAAAATGTTTTTTTTTTTTTAAAAGAAAGCTCACTCTGATCACATTATGGAAGAACTATTTAAGGGGGTGACAGGAAGACCAAGGTTGCTACACTAAAGTATGATGAACAGTGAAGTATTCAGTGAAGTATGAATATATTTTTCTGCCTCAATGACTGGAAAACTTATTCTTCCTTCTTATATTTCAACAAGTTGTCAGTTATGACTCTATTTTCACCTGCAAGTACTGCTGTTGCTGCTGCTAAGTCACGTCAGTCGTGTCCGACTCTGTGCAACCCCATAGACGGCAGCCCACCAGGCTCCCCCGTCCCTGGGATTCTCCAGGCAAGAACACTGGAGTGGGTTGCCATTTCCTTCTCCAATGCATGAAGTAAAAAGTGAAAGTGAAGTCGCTCAGTCGTGTCCAACTTCGAGTGACCCCACGGACTGCAGCCTACCAGGCTCTTCTGTCCATGGGATTTGCCAGGCAAGAGTACTGGAGTGGGGGTGGCATTGCCTTCTCTGCAAGCACTGACTTGTCTTTAATTCGGGGAGAGATTGCCTTCCTTCCCTTCCTTTCCTCTTTCTGTCTTTTTCCTCCTCTCCCTTTCCCTTCCTCCCTCCCTCCTTTCCTACTTTTACTTTCTCTCTTTCCTTGACATCTATCTTATAAATATGGCTCAATCTTTCATCTTCTGACTCTGCCTTGTCTCTTTATTTTTGCTGTTTTGTCTTTAGATCTTTAGCCTTTGTTTTTTTTTAACTTTATTTTACTTTACAATACTCTATTGGCTTTGCCATACATTGACATGAATCCACCATAGGTGTACACGAGCTCCCAATCCTGAATCCCCCTCCCACCTCCCACCTCCCACCCCACAACGGCTCTCTGGATCATCCCCGTTCTTTTCTAGGTACAAACATGTACTGAGGTCTTCTAGCCAGATAAAGTTTGTATTTAGATATCTGAAAGTGAAAGTGAAAGTTGCTCAGTCATGTCTGACTCTTTGTGACCCCAGGGTCTATACAATCCATGGAATTCTCCAGGCCAGAACACTGGAGTGGGTAGCCTTTCCCTTCTCCAGGGGCTCTTCCCAACCCAATATCAAACCCAGGTCTCCCACATTGCAGGCAGATTCTTCACCAGCTGAGCCACAGGGAAGCCCAGGCATACTGGAGTGGGTAGCCTACCCTTTCTCCAGGGGATCTTCCCTACCCAGGAATTGAACCAGGGTCTCCTGCATTGTAGGTGGATTCTTTACCAACTGAGCTATCAGGGAAGCCCTTAAATGTCTAGGCACTAAGTATTTAAAAGAGAATGAATCAGGCATGAATTTTTATTTAAGAGAATGAGAAGTAATTGGCTTCCAGTCTTACAGGAAGCTTAGTGAAAATTTACCTGGGGCTTACCTGTACACTAGAGCACTCTCCCAATACAACCATCCTTTAAATACATATATATATATATATATATATATGGCACCCTACTCCAGTACTCTTGCCTGGAAAATCCCGTGGACGGAGGAGCCTGGTAGGCTGCAGTCCATTGGGTCACGAAGAGTCAGACATGACTGAGCGACTTCACTTTGACTTTTCACTTTCATGCATTGGAGAAGGAAATGGCAACTCACTCCAGTGTTCTTGCCTGGAGAATCCCAGGGATTGGAGAGCCTGGTGGGCTGCCGTCTATGGGGTCGCACAGAGTCAGACACGACTGAAGCAACTTAGCGGCAGCAGCAGCAGCAGCAAAACGGCCACTATGGTTAGTTAACTTACCCCACTGGGCTGCCTGGTCTCCCCAACCTCCACTCCATACATAGGGTCTCAAGTCCAACACATCTACTACTAAAGTGGGGCAAAATGAATTTTTAGCAGTTCAGGCCATCAGTTCCTTTAAACCTGATTTGCAGTGGTTGCCAATCTTTCTATTACTGTAATCGCTGGCTAAATGAACTATAATTGTATTAAGAAGTAACTCTGAAATATGTATGCACTCTCTGCTAATTCTCAGAATATGCAGGGAGAAGGAATTGATTCATTGTGCTTGGAAGAACCATTCAGACATGCTCCCTCTGGGATCTGTTAGTTGGAGGCCTCTTTTGCATCCTGGGGAAAGTCAAGGGCCAGATGCCCAAGAATCTAGGAGATGGAACAGGAATTTCAGAGGGTTCCTCACAGCATTTCAGGTTGGTGGCAGAAATTTCTCACAACTGTCAAAAGAGCCAAAGATCAAGTCGGAATTCTCTGTAGTCTTGGACACAACTAATTCTGATTAAAGCTCATATTCTGATTGTTTCTTATGCTAAGAGCCATGCAGGAGCTTTTCAAATATTCCTTTCCTTCAAATAACCTCTGCAGTATGATATGGCACTAAAGCTTGGGGATGGTAAATGGCTTGTCAGTGTCTGCTTGTTGGTAATCAAGAAAATTGACTCTCAAACCCCAGTCTACTGAGTGCAAGTCCATTGCTACTAAAGAGATATATCTAGTTATCATGGAAGGTATTTTTAAAAATACATTCAGACCTGACTAAGGCCAGAGGATAGTAGTATAGATTTATGTGTAGAAGAGTATGCATAGTGGGAAATGAAGAAAAATTCTATCCTAAAAGGGCTCTGTGCAGTATATTTGTCTATTTTGAAGAATTCAATATGTCAGATAACCAATAATTTCCATCTCTAGGACCCACCTGCTTTTTTGATGAAGCCTGAAATTGAGGTTTGGGAATTCCTGACTTTTCATTATGACTAGTTATTGGGTATCTTCACTCTTCTCTTTAATTGGAGTAATGATACTGATTTCCTTACTTGA